>CM022703.1:7289549-7517954 GCA_012295165.1 Asparagus setaceus
TTACCGTTGTCTCGGGAGAGTTATTGGTTGGTGTAATTTTAGGATAAGTGGGTTAATTTTAGAACTTTATTTTATAGTATTATTTATTAAGATAATAAAATTAATATTTTTACTTTGAGGTGTTATTCATTGGAACAATGAGATTGGGACAATCACCCCAATTTTTTCAAAATTATCTCACTTCCATACAAATTTTTATCCCAACCTCCAAAATTACCGCATTCTTAACTTTGGGATAATCATGGGAAAAGTGGGATAATTTTAAAGCATTAATTTATTAAATATCTAATATTTATTAATTGTATTATAATATATAATATATTTTAATTATATTATATTATAAAATTCTGCTATAACGTAAGATAATAAAATATTATATAATATTATCTAATATAACATTATTATATATCATTATTACATATTAGTTAATAATATTTCATAAGTTATAATATTAGTATTATATTATTATAATATTACTTTATATTATTTAATATATATTTTATTAGTTAGAATAAAAATATTATTGTAGTATTTTCATGATATAAAATAGCGATTATAATTTAGTGTTTATATATTTAATATAATAATATATTAATTATATTATAATATCATTTAATATGATAATATATTCTATTATATAGAATATTTTAATTTATATAATAATTTACTATTTTCTATTACACTTTATTATATTAATTAATAGTCTTAGATATATTGTCAATATTATGGTAGTTATAATATTAAAAATATTTTATTGCTACAATAAAAATAGTAAAATCTACTATATATTAAAGTATTATATGATATATAAAAGTAATATAATATAATATATTAATTAATAATATTTTTATTAATAATATTGAATATATTAATAGTATATTAAGGTTATTATAAATATTATATTTTAATAAGGAGCCATGTCATTAATTATCCATTATAGTAATTATCATAAAATATAATATTATATAATAATAAAAATATAATATTTTAAATAATGTTATATTGGATAAAATAATATATTATAATGTTTATATTTATATTAAATTAAATATTATATTATTAAAATATTATATTAAATATATTATTCGTATGTTATATAATATATCATATTATTATAATATAATATAATATATTAATTAATAACATTAAACATAGTTATAATTAATTAGTAATTATAATATAACATACTATATTTTAGTATAAAGTAAAATAATGTATTATATTATAATAACATATTAAATAATATACTAAACCAATTGGATAAATAAATTTAGACTTAATTAATAAATAAATATTATATTTTAATAAGGTGTCACATCATCAATTATCCCACATGAATTGTCAAATCAAAGCTTTAAATTATCCAATTATCCCAACTTGTCTCACTTTACCCCACTCAAAATATCCCAAAAGGATAAAATTGTTCCATTAGAACAATTATCCAACTTGGCACCAACTTGTCCCAACCAATAACCCCCCTTAGTTGTTTTTGCAACAGTTGTATACTCTAAATTTCTTAATTTCGCACTTCAATATTTTAGTCATGAAAATATGATAATTTTTCAGAATATTCTCATACGATACTCACGAGCTTATTCTACAAAATTTTAACCCTTAGGGTTTATTTAGTACAAGGGTAAAAGGGGTTAAACTTTATCTTGATAAACTTTCTCCTAAATTTAACAACGTTTGTTTTATGTTAAATTTTCAAACTTTACAAAGCCCCTAATATTTTTAAAATTTATAGAAAACACCTTAAATTTTTGAAAAATATAAACAATACCCTCAAATACCAAATTAAAAAAATAAACTGAAAATTCCAAATCTAAAACATTATAAGGAAAATCAGGGAAATACAAGCAGCCCCAAAAGTTTTGAAATTGATAGAAAACACCCTACAACTTTAAAACTTGCAAAAAACTCCATAAAAATTATAAATGTACAAAAAACTGAAAATTTCAGACATAAAACAATAAACTAAAAATCTAAAACTTACACACTGCCCCTTACAAGTTTTAAATTTGCACAAAACCTAAAACTTTTAAAATTTAGCAAAAACACCCTCAAAAATTTTAAAACTTACAGAAAAACACATTCAAAATCATCTGGAGTAAACACCCTCAAAAATTTTAAAACTAATAAAAGTTGCAATAAACACTCTTAGAAATTTAAAACTTACAGAAAAAGTTGTAATAAACACCCTCAAAAATTTAAAATTTATAAAAAAATTTGTGAATATTTCAAATCTACAAATGGTGCATTCAAAATCATCTTGGAATTACAAATAGCCCATAAAAATTTTGGGATTTGCATAAAACCCTAAAAATTTTAAAACTTACCAAAACGCCCTCAAACATTTAAAATTTGCAACAAGAGCCTGAAAACATCAAACCAATAACAGTGAAAAATCTAAGAAATACAGATAGCCCCTCAGAAATTTTTATTTGCAAAAACACATTGAGTCTTTCAAAAGTTAAAAACCCTAAAATGCAAAATTTTCTAGAAACTCCTTGAAAATTTTAACCTACAAACAGCAACTTGAAAATCTAGGATTACAAATAGCCCATTGAAAATTTTAGAATTTACAAAAACACCCTAAAACTTTTAAAAATTGCAAAACCACCCTAAAAATTTTGAAAATTATAAGAAACAACCTGAAAAGGTAAAAATTACAAAGAGATGTTTTCTTGTTATTTCAATTTTTGAGGGAGTTTTAGTAATTTTAAAACTTTAGGGTGTTTTTGTAAATTCAAAATTTTAGGTGTCTTTTGCGCTTTATAGATTTTCGACATACTAGTTGTAGGTTTAAAATTCTTATAGTATTTTTTAATTTCAAATTTAGACGGTGTTTTTGTAACTTTTAAAAGTTTTGGATATTTTTGCAAATTCCAAAATTTTTAAGGGGTTGTTTGTAATCCTAGTTTTAATTTACTATATGTAGGTTTGAAGATTTTTCTGTAAGTTTTAAAATTTTTAGGGTGTTTTTGTAAATTCAAAATTTTTAGGGTGTTTTTGTAAATTCAAAATTTTTAGGGTGTTTTTGTAAATTCAAAATTTTTAGGGTGTTTTTGTAAATTCAAAATTTTTAGGGTGTTTTTGTAAATTCAAAATTTTTAGGGTGTTTTTGTAAATTCAAAATTTTTAGGGTGTTTTTGTAAATTCAAAATTTTTAGGGTGTTTTTGTAAATTCAAAATTTTTAGGGTGTTTTTGTAAATTCAAAATTTTTAGGGTGTTTTTGTAAATTCAAAATTTTTAGGGTGTTTTTGTAAATTCAAAATTTTTAGGGTGTTTTTGTAAATTCAAAATTTTTAGGGTGTTTTTGTAAATTCAAAATTTTTAGGGTGTTTTTGTAAATTCAAAATTTTTAGGGTGTTTTTGTAAATTCAAAATTTTTAGGGTGTTTTTGTAAATTCAAAATTTTTAGGGTGTTTTTGTAAATTCAAAATTTTTAGGGTGTTTTTGTAAATTCAAAATTTTTAGGGTGTTTTTGTAAATTCAAAATTTTTAGGGTGTTTTTGTAAATTCAAAATTTTTAGGGTGTTTTTGTAAATTCAAAATTTTTAGGGTGTTTTTGTAAATTCAAAATTTTTAGGGTGTTTTTGTAAATTCAAAATTTTTAGGGTGTTTTTGTAAATTCAAAATTTTTAGGGTGTTTTTGTAAATTCAAAATTTTTAGGGTGTTTTTGTAAATTCAAAATTTTTAGGGTGTTTTTGTAAATTCAAAATTTTTAGGGTGTTTTTGTAAATTCAAAATTTTTAGGGTGTTTTTGTAAATTCAAAATTTTTAGGGTGTTTTTGTAAATTCAAAATTTTTAGGGTGTTTTTGTAAATTCAAAATTTTTAGGGTGTTTTTGTAAATTCAAAATTTTTAGGGTGTTTTTGTAAATTCAAAATTTTTAGGGTGTTTTTGTAAATTCAAAATTTTTAGGGTGTTTTTGTAAATTCAAAATTTTTAGGGTGTTTTTGTAAATTCAAAATTTTTAGGGTGTTTTTGTAACTTTCAAAGTTTTAGGGTGTTTTTGCAACTTTCAAAGTTTTAGGGTGTTTTTGTAAATTCAAAATTTTTAGGGTGTTTTTGTAAATTCAAAATTTTTAGGGTGTTTTTGCAACTTTCAAAGTTTTAGGGTGTTTTTGTAAATTCAAAATTTTTAGGGTTGTTTGTAATCCTAGTTTTAATTTACTATATGTAGGTTTGAAGATTTTTCTGTAAGTTTTAAAATTTTAGGGTGTTTTTGCAACTTTCAAAGTTTTAGGGTGTTTTCTCAGAATTTGAAATTTTTAGGGAGATATTTGTAATTCTTAGATTTTCTAATGCATCGCATTCATTTTGAAAATTTTAGCCTTTTGTAAATTTTGAATTTTCAAGTCTTTTTATAATTTTTAAAAGTTTCAGGTGGTTTTGCAAATCCCAAAAATTTTAAGCGGTTGTAATAAGGTTTGAAATTTTAATGTTATTTGTATGTTATGAATTATGAGCGTGTTTTTGTAAATTTTTTGAATATTTTGCATTAAGTGTGGAGAGACCGTCGAGGTTAAGTTTTATCCTTATTGAAAGTTTATACCAAACATAGAAATGTTTCCGTTAATTTTTCCAAGGTAATAATTACCATATTAAAGTTTAACCCCGATTTCTTTAACCTCATACCAAATGAGCCCTTAGTATTAATAAAATTTAATATTAAATCTATCATAATCCTATCTGAAAATAGAATTAGGATACATTCAAACTAGAATTACCATAGTTTTATATTAAACTTTGTTAAAGTTTAAGTTTAGAATGTTCTAAAATTAGCATGTGAGGGTATATAAGTGCAAAGTAGGAGAAGTTATAGGGTATTTAAATGTAATTAATATGGGAGTTATCTCGAAAATCCCCTCAACTATTTTAATTCCGTGAAACCCAAATTTAAGGGCACTTTAGATAACCCCTCATCATTTCAAAGTTCGATATATCGTAGGCAATAAAATTGCCTTAATCCCCGCACAACAACTCTAACAAGCAAAAGAGCTTAAGGGTCTATCCGAGTGAAGTCAGCCCACTTGAGGAAAGTCGCCCGCCTAAAGGTTAAGTTCACCAATGCTGACTTTACAAAATAGACAAAAGTGTCGATATCTCTCAAATCGGAAGGAATTTGGCAAAATGATCGAGCAAACCGAACTCGTCGGTTTGGTTGGTCTGCCTCGTCGAGATAGTCGATTTTCATATATAATTCGCCCAATTCGACGACGGTTTGAAAGTTACGACCGCTTCTTCAGTAGCATGTTCTCGAGCTCGCCAGAGCAAGCTCGCCTCAAGCAGTTAGCTAGTCGCCAAGAGCAAGCTCGCATGAAGACTGGAGTCGCTTACGTGCTTGAAGCTCGCTTTGACAGGCAAGCTCGCCTGCAAGCTCGCTGGAGGGTTGGCGCCAAGCTCGCCTTAAAGGCCAGCTCGCCTGGACACCCTAAGCTCGCTGTATGATCTAGTCTTGCTCGAAGACCAAGAGCTCAGCCGAGCTCGCCTCGAACTCGCTTGAGCTTGCTCTACACCGTAGCTCGAGATCGCCACCAATGCTCGAGCTCACCATCCATACTGCTCGCCCGCTTGAAGCCCGCTGAAGGCCAAGCTCCCCTACGCACTTGGTCGCATGCATGCCGAGCCAAAGACCAAGCTTTAGGGTCGCCTACCAAGATGCTTGAAGCTCGCCAGATAAGGCAAGCTCACAGACTTCCCAAGACCGCCCACTTGAAGCATGGGAGATGTCACATCCCATAGTGGTCACATTCCACGAGGGCATGGTGCTCCTCACCCATTAGTGGTCACATCCCACAAGTCAAAGGGATGACATCATAGAGAGTATGGCTCTCAACCTGGCATGGCCATATCCCACAAATCAAGGAAGTGGCCATGCTCCTCTGCTTATTTATAAGCCACCATCTCCGCATGAGAGGGGAGGCATTTTTGGAGAGGATTGGCAAATTTAAAGTCTCAATCAATTCTCGACGGAGACTTGGCTCTTCACAAACTCTTGCATGCTAGCCTCTCGAGCACAAATTCACCTCTGCAATTCATCAAGCTCGTAGAATCAACTCCATCAACACCGAAGCCTTCACAGATCGAAGCTCGACCCAACGCCGATCGGATCGTCCAAGGAAGCAAACTCGATTCGAGCATCGAGGGAGGCGCCCTATCGCTACCAACGAACCCACGCAAACAGAAGGGCCTTCCTTCGCCTCCGCTGTAAAAGCAATTCTTAATTTGTAAAAACACATTGAGTCTTTCAAAGTTAAAAAACCCTAAAATGCAAAATTTTCTAGAAACTCCTTGAAAATTTTAACCTACAAACAGCAACTTGAAAATCTAGGATTACAAATAGCCCATTGAAAATTTTAGAATTTACAAAAACACCCTAAAACTTTAAAAATTGCAAAACCACCCTAAAAATTTTGAAAATTATAAGAAACAACCTGAAAAGGTAAAAATTACAAAGAGATGTTTTCTTGTTATTTCAATTTTTGAGGGAGTTTTAGTAATTTTAAAACTTTAGGGTGTTTTTTGTAAATTCAAAATTTTTAGGGTGTTTTTGCAACTTTCAAAGTTTTAGGGTGTTTTTGCAACTTTCAAAGTTTTAGGGTGTTTTTGTAAATTCAAAATTTTTAGGGTGTTTTTGTAAATTCAAAATTTTTAGGGTGTTTTTGCAACTTTCAAAGTTTTAGGGTGTTTTTGTAAATTCAAAATTTTTAAGGGGTTGTTTGTAATCCTAGTTTTAATTTACTATATGTAGGTTTGAAGATTTTTCTGTAAGTTTTAAAATTTTAGGGTGTTTTTGCAACTTTCAAAGTTTTAGGGTGTTTTCTGTAAATTTGAAATTTTTAGGGAGATATTTGTAATTCTTAGATTTTCTAATGCATCGCATTCATTTTGAAAATTTTAGCCTTTTGTAAATTTTGAATTTTCAAGTCTTTTTATAATTTTTAAAAGTTTGAGGTGGTTTTGCAAATCCCAAAAATTTTAAGCGGTTGTAATAAGGTTTGAAATTTTAATGTTATTTGTATGTTATGAATTATGGCGTGTTTTGTAAATTTTTTGAATATTTTGCATTAAGTGTGGAGAGACCGTCTGAGGTTAAGTTTTATCCTTATTGAAAGTTTATACCAAACATAGAAATGTTTCCCAGTTAATTTTTCCAAGGTAATAATTACCATATTAAAGTTTAACCACGATTTCTTTAACCTCATACCAAATGAGCCCTTAGTATTAATAAAATTTAATATTAAATCTATCATAATCCTATCGAAAATAGAATTAGGATACATTCAAACTAAATTACCATAGTTTTATATTAAACTTTGTTAAAGTTTAAGTTTAGAATGTTCTAAAATTAGCATGTGAGGGTATATAAGTGCAAAGTAGGAGAAGTTATAGGGTATTTAAATGTAATTAATATGGGAGTTATCTCAGAAAATCCCCCTCAACTATTTTAATTCCAGGAAACCCAAATTTAAGGGCACTTTAGATAACCCCTCATCATTTCAAAGTTCGATATATCTGTAGGCAATAAAAATTGCCTTAATCCCTGCACAACAACTCGGAACAAGCAAAAGAGCTTAAGGGTCTATCTGAGTGAAGTCAGGCCCACTTGAGGAAAGTCAGGCCCGCCTAAAGGTTAAGTTCACCTGAATGCTTGACTTTACAAAATAGACAAAAGTGTCGATATCTCTCAAATCGGAAGGAATTTGGCAAAATGACCGGAGCAAACCGAACCCCGCGGTCGGTTTGGTTAACTCCGTCTCGTCGAGATAGTCGATTTTCATATATAATTCGTCCAATTCGGCGATGCGGTTTGAAAGTTCGACTGTTCTTAAGTAGCATGTTACGGGCTTCGCGTAGAGCAAGCTCGCTGCAAAGGAGCTTAGCTTCGCCTCAAAACAAGCTTCGCATGAAGACACAGGCTTCGCTACGTGCTTGAAGCTTCGTTTACCTGAGGCAAGCTTCGCCCATAAGCTCGCTGGAGGGTTGGCGCTCAAGCTTCGCCTAAAGGCCAAGCTTCGCTGGCGACCCAAGCTTCGCTGTATGATCTAGTCTTGCCTGAAGACCAAGAGCTCGCGTTGTAGCTGGAGCTCGCCCGAACTCGTGCTTGAGCTTGCCTACACTGTAGCTCGAGATCGCCACCAATGCTCGAGCTCACCATCCATACCTGGCTCGCCTGCTTGGAAGCCCGCTTGAAGGCCTGAAGCTCCCCTACAGACCCTTGGTTCGCATGCATGCCAGAGCCCGCCAAAGACCAAGCTCGCTTGTAGGGTCGCCAGCTCGCCCGCATGCTTGAAGCTCGCCTGCATAAGGCAAGCTCGCCCGCAGACTTCCCAAGACCGCCCACTTGAAGCATGGGAGATGTCACATCCCATAGTGGTCACATTCCACAGAGGGCATGGTGCTCCTCACCCATTAGTGGTCACATCCCACAAGTCAAAGGGATGACATCATAGAGAGTATGGCTCTCCTCAACTGGGCATGGCCATATCCCACAAATCAAGGAAGTGGCCATGCCTCT
Organism: Asparagus setaceus; assembly: GCA_012295165.1. Classification (NCBI taxonomy): domain Eukaryota; kingdom Viridiplantae; phylum Streptophyta; class Magnoliopsida; order Asparagales; family Asparagaceae; genus Asparagus; species Asparagus setaceus. The sequence continues at coordinate 7,298,079 of CM022703.1, forward strand.
CCTTGCCTATTTATAAGCCACCATCTCCGCATGAGAGGGGAGGCATTTTTTTGGAGAGGATTGGCAAATTTAAAGTCTCAATCTGAATTCTCAGATCTGGAGACTCTTGGCTCTTCACAAACTCTTGCATGCTAGCCTCTGGAGCACAAATTCAGCCTCGGCAATTCATCAAGCTCGGGTAGAACTGAACTCCATCAACACCGAGCTTCTACTGCGTACTGAAGCTCGACCGCAACGTCGATCGGATCGTCCAAGGGAAGCAAACTCGATTCGAGCATCGAGGGAGGCGTCCTATCGCTACCAACGAACCCACGTTAAACAGGAAGGGCCTTCCCTTCGCTTCCGTTGTAAAAAGCAATTCTTAATTTGTAAACAGATAATACGACCAATACAAATCCGAGAGGAGATTTTTTACACCAAACAGAAGATGGCGACCACAGTGGGAGAAACCGTTTCCTCAACCGAGACGGTGGTGGCGCAATTCGACGACATTGCGGAAGGGACAATAGTCGAGTCCCTCGTGATCGAGTTCGAGGAGTACTTATCTTCATCCTCCTCTGGCGGTGCATCTGCGCAAGTGCTCTGAGTCGCGTGTGGTCGGCCAAGTGACGAGGGCAACCATGCCCGAGAGCTTTGCCCGAGCAAATGCAGGGGGTTCTGTTCCCCCCGAGGCAGTTGAGGCCGACCAGAAGACCAAGCACGGGTGCGAGGTTCCCAATTCTGGCGAGCTGCTCCAATCGGGCGAGCCCACCTACTCAGGCGGGCTTCGCTCCATTGGCCAAGTTTCCAATTTGGGCGAACTTCGCAAATCTGGCGAGCTCAGCAACTCCGACGAAGTTACCAATTCTGGCAAACTTTGTAAATCTAGCGAACTCTGTAGTTCAGGCGGGTTTCATAAAACAGGCGGACTTCACCAAGCTCGCCTAATAGCCCAACTTCGTCCGCAAGCTGACCTTCGCCAAAAAGGCAAAGCATCAGCTCGCCAGACCGGCGCACATCACCAAGCTCGCCCAACAGGCGAGCCTCACCAGGCTGCACCTCGCCAACACACTCGCACTCAGACGGGGGTGGCTTTTCCGTTGGTTACCGCTCGGTGCTTTCGTCTCGGCGATGGCGACGGCTATTGCTCGGCAGTGGCAACATCTCGGACTTCAAGCTCTATTCAGGCGGCGTGAAAGTGCACATGACATCTCCGGATGAAGTATCCGGAGATTCGACGAGCAACAAGCAACCATCAACTCTATGAAGGAGATGTTGGAGCAGCTTCTGAGTGAGAAGGAGAAGAAGAAAAGGAGGACTTCGCGGACTTTGCGGAAATCCTCAAAGCACAAAGAGCGGATGCCTACTCCTCCTCACACATCTTCTGATTCCTCATCCGAGTCATCTGGAGGAGAGTCATCTTCGGAGAGGATTGGCAAATTTAAAGTCTCAATCTGAATTCTCGATCCGGAGACTCTTGGCTCTTCACAAACTCTTGCATGCTAGCCTCGAGCAAACAAATTTCTAATTCATCAAGCTCGGGTAGAACTGAACTCCATCAACACCGAGCTTCATCACAGATCGAAGCTCGACCGCAACGCCGATCGGATCGCCCAGGAAGCAAACTCGATTCGAGCATCGAGGGAGGCGCCCTATCGCTACCAACGAACCCACGCAAACAGAAGGGCCTTCCTTCGCTCAAAAAGCAATCTTAATTTGTAAACGATAATATGACCAATACAAACCGAGAGGAGATTTTTACACCAAACGTAAGATGGCGACCACAATGGGAGAAACCGCTTCCTCAACCGAGACGGCAGGGCGCAATTCACTATTACTGGCGGAAGGGACAATAGTCGAGTCCCTCGTGATCGAAGTTCGAGGAGTACTTATCTTCATCCTCCTCTAGCGGCAGCATCCGCAGTGCTACAGAGTCGCACGCGGTGGTCCAAATTTCAAGTGACGAGGGCAACCATGCCCGAGCTTTGCCCGAGCAAATGCAGGGGTCTGTTCCCCGAGGCGCTTGAGGCCAATTGTAAGACCAAGCACGGCCGCGAGGTTCCCACTCGGCGAATCGCTCCAATCGGGCGAGCCCACCTACTCAGCGGCTTCGCTCCATTGGCCAAGTTTCCATTTGGGCGAACTTCAGAATCGGGCGAGCTCAAGAACTCGACGGTTACCAATTCGCAAACTTTGTAAATCTAGCGAACTCAGAGTTCAAAGGGTTTCATAAAACACGGACTTCACCAAGCTCGCTTAATAGTCAACTGCTCAAGAAGTCGACCTTCGCCAAAAGGCAAGCATCACCGCTGACGGCCGACATCACCAAGTCATTTCCAGTCGCGAGCTCACTCAGTCGCATCGCCAACACACTCGCACTCGACGGGTGGCTTTTCCGCTTGGTTACACGCCGCCAGGTCGCCTCGACGATGACGACGGCTATTGCTCGGCAGTGGCAACATCTCGGACTTCAAGCTCTATTCGTATGGTTGCGAGTGCACATGACCGACATCTCGGATGAAGTATCCAGGAGATTCGACGAGCAACAAGCAACCATCAACTCTATGAAGGAGATGTTGGAGCAGCTTCTGAGTGAGAAGGAGAAGAAGAAAAGGAGGACTTCGCGGACTTTGCGAAAATCCTCAAAGCACAAAGAGCGGATGCCTACTCCTCCTCACACATCTTCTGATTCCTCATCCGAGTCATCTGGAGGAGAGTCATCTTCGGGTCATAATCCAAGAGACAACAGACTTGATGAGCTCCAAAGTCAACTCGATGCCTTGAAGCTCCAGAAGAGCATGAACAAGCTGGGGGTGGCCAGACCATATCCAATTGAATGGGATACGGTCTCCTACAGCAAAGTTCGAGCCAACGGACCTCCGCAGCTCGATGGCAAGGGTTCTCCTACCCAACACATTTACTACTTTCAAAGAACCGACACATAATGGGAAGCGATCCCATTATGACTCTTATATTCATTGACACCCTTAAGGGATTGCTTTTGAATGGTTTCACAGATTGGAACCTGGGTCCATCACTTGCTGGAAGGACATGGAAAGGCTCTTCATAGCCGATTCTTCGACGATGACACAGAGTATCTATGGCAACCCCGCTAGCTATAAAGCGAGGAAGAAAGAATCAGAAGCAACTTTGTCAAGAGATTCGCAGAACCGACATCCAGGCTCGCGGATCGATTTCGAGGCCACTCTCATCGAGATGTGTCGAATAATCTCTCCATCAACATTTTGTCTAATATGGGCTACCGTCAGAGCTCGCCAGGAAAGACTTAACCCGCCAAGGAGAACAAGTCGAGAGCGTGCTCAAGCGTATGGAGGTTGAAGAGCTATTTGAATTTCGAGAAGGTGACGACCAAGATACCTTGGTGGTGGCGACCGCTTCCTCATCAAAACTCTTTTCAAGTAAGCCCCTGATGGCATCTGCAGAGCTCGCCAACGCGGAACCAAGCTATGGGACCGACTGCGAAGACTTGGCTACCATCGGCCAAAGATGATCGTTGATGATTATATGCGTCAATCGCTGGAGGACTAGCATCCGACGGCAAATTCTTAAAGAAGTACTACCCATAGTCTTCTTTCAAACTCCCACTAAGTTATCATGTTAACAGTCACATCTGATAACTAATTTTCTCCAAATTCCCTCGCCAATCCTCCTCAACAGGATGGCGGGTCCCCAAAACTATCATGTTAACAATCACCTCTGATAGTTCCCTCCTGATTTCCTTCGTCGATCCTCTCCAATAGGATGACGGAACCACTCCCACTGTCATGTTAATATTACACCTCTGACAAATCAACTGACCAATCCTCTTCAATGGGATGGTAAGTCCTCAAAGTCGCTCCGATCGCGACAATCCTGTCATGTTAACATTACACCTCTGACAAATCAACTTACCAATCCTCTTCAATAGGATGGTAGGTCTTCAAAGTCGCTCCGATCGCGACAATCCTGTCATGTTAATATTACACCTTTGACAAATCAACTTACCAATCCTCTTTAATGGGATGGTAAGTCCTCAAAGTCGCTCCGATCGCGACAATCCTGTCATGTTAACATTACACCTCTGACAAATTTCCCCACCACTCCTCTCCAATAGGATGGTGGATCCACATAACTGTCATGTTAACAGTCACCTCTGATAGTCCGCACCGTCATTCCTGCAAATGACGTTGTCCGATCAAGTCGTCATGTCCCTGAACGGCCTGATCCTTTCCGAGCATTCTAATATATTTAGAACAATCGGTGAGTAGTGGCCTACCATGCGATATGCCACTATTCTGGGTTCGTCTTTGCCCCAAGAGAAGACAAAGCAGGGTTCGTCTTTGTCCTAAGAGAAGACAAAGCAGGGTTCGTCTTTGCCCCAAGAGAAGACAAAGTCTACACGCGCGGCCAATCCACGTGTAGCCAGTTGTTATTAAACAACAACTGAATTTATGCCTCTCTGGCATAGGGGATTTTATCTCGGTCCCCCATTCGAGATTAGTCTACGTCTAACACACGTGGCCGGGTAGTCTATTCTCGTGAAAAAGACGAAGCCTACGTATTCAACATCGTAGCACTAAGAGAGTTAACTCTCTTAGCACAACGTTACATGTGGGACGGACTTAGATAATCCACATGCTAGCCTGATTTAAATGGTAATCGGTAAAGGCACATCAAATCCGTTGATAGTTGGGGGTTTTCTAAAAATCCTAGAGGGCGATCATTAGCCGCGAGTGAAGAATTCAACTTTACCGAGTTCGTTAGAAGGTTCCTCGTTCCATCTGCACGGCGACCATTTTGTAGGTTCTTATATCCAAAGTGTTCCAGACCACATTTCGACCACATTCAGGTCTGCAAACTTTGGAGGGGGTTTTGTAGGCAATAAAAATTGCCTTAATCCCTGCACAGCAACTCGGAACAAGCAAAAGAGCTTAAGGGTCCATCTGAGTGAAGTCAGGCTCACCTGAGGAAAGTCAGGCCCGCCTAAAGGTTAAATTCACCTGAATGCTTGACTTTACAAAATAGACAAAAGTGTCGATATCTCTCAAACCGGAAGGAATTTGGCAAAATGATCGGAGCAAACCAAACCCTGCGGGTCGGTTTGGTTGGCTCCGTCTCGTCGAGATAGTCGATTTTCATATATAATTCGTCCAATTCTGACGTACGGTTTGAAAGTTACGACCTGTTCTTCGTAGCATGTTGGAGCTTCGCTGTAGAGCAAGCTTCGCTGCAAAGGAGCTTAGCTTCGCCTTAAGAGCAAGCTTCGCATGAAGACTGGAGCTTCGCTGCGTGCTTGAAGCTTCGTTTACCGAGGCAAGCTTCGCCCGAACTTCGTGCTTGAGCTTGCCTACACCGTAGCTCGAGATCGCCACCAATGCTCGAGCTCGCCATCCATACAGCTCGCTGCTTGGAAGCAGCGAAGGCACGAAGCTCCCCTGAGACCCTTGGTTCGCATGCATGCCAGAGCCCGCCAAAGACCAAGCTTCGCTGCTTGGTCGCCCAGCTCGCCCGCATGCTTGAAGCTCGCCTGCATAAGGCAAGCTCGCCCACGAGACTTCCCAAGACCGCCCACTTGAAGCATGGGAGATGTCACATCCCATAGTGGTCACATTCCACAGAGGGCATGGTGCTCCTCACCCATTAGTGGTCACATCCCACAAGTCAAAGGGATGGCACCATAGAGAGTATGGCTCTCCTCAACTGGGCATGGCCATATCCCACAAATCAAGGAAGTGGCCATGCCTCTCCTTGCCTATTTATAAGCCACCATCTCCGCATGAGAGGGGAGGCATTTTTTTGGAGAGGATTGGCAAATTTAAAGTCTCAATCAATTCTCGATCCGAGACTCTTGGCTCTTCACAAACTCTTGCATGCTAGCCTCGGAGCACAAATTCGGCCTTGGCAATTCATCAAGCTTCGGGTAGAACCGAACTCCATCAACAGAGCTTCTCTGCGTCTTGAAGCTCAACGCGTCGTCCGGATCGTCCAGGGAAGCAAACTTCGATTCGAGCATCGAGGGAAGCGTCCTATGCTACCTAGAACCCGTTAAACAAGAAGGGCCTTCCCTTACATCACATTGTAAAAGCAATTCTTGATTTGTAAGCAATAAAATTGCCTTAATCCTACCGACAACTTCGGAACAAGCAAAAGAGCTTAAGGGTCCATCGAGTGAAGTCGGGCTCACGAGGAAAGTCAGCCCGCTTAAAGGTTAAATTCACCGAATGCTTGACTTTACAAAATAGACAAAAGTGTCGATATCTCTCAAACCGGAAGGAATTTGGCAAAATGATCGAACAAACCAAACCACTGCGGGTCGGTTTGGTTAGCTCGTCTCGTCGAGATAGTCGATTTTCATATATAATTCGTCCAATTCGACGCACGGTTTGAAAGTTACGACTGTTCTTAGTAGCATGTTGGAGCTTCGCGTAGAGCAAGCTTCGCTGCAAAGGAGCTTAGCTTCGCCTTAAGAGCAAGCTTCGCATGAAGACTGGAGCTTCGCTGCGTGCTTGAAGCTTCGTTTACCGAGGCAAGCTTCGCCCATAAGCTTCGCTGGAGGGTTGGCTCAAGCTTCGCTGAAGGCCAAGCTTCGCTGGCGATGGCTTCGCTGTATGATCTAGTCTTGCACGAAGACCAAGAGCTCAGCGTTGTAGGCTGGAGCTTCGCCCGAACTTCGTGCTTGAGCTTGCCTACACCGTAGCTCGAGATCGCCACCATGCTCGAGCTCGCCATCCATACAGCTCGCTGCTTGGAAGCAGCGAAGGCACGAAGCTCCCTGAGACCCTTGGTTCGCATGCATGCGAGCCGCCAAAGACCAAGCTTCGCTGCTTGGTCGCCGGCTCGCCCGCATGCTTGAAGCTCGCCTGCATAAGGCAAGCTCGCCCACGAACTTCCCAAGACCGCCCACTTGAAGCATGGGAGATGTCACATCCCATAGTGGTCACATTCCACAGAGGGCATGGTGCTCCTCACCCATTAGTGGTCACATCCCACAAGTCAAAGGGATGGCACCATAGAGAGTATGGCTCTCCTCAACTGGGCATGGCCATATCCACAAATTAAGGAAGTGGCCATGCCTCTCCTTGCCTATTTATAAGCCACCATCTCCGCATGAGAGGGGAGGCATTTTTTTGGAGAGGATTGGCAAATTTAAAGTCTCAATCAATTCTCGATCCGAGACTCTTGGCTCTTCACAAACTCTTGCATGCTAGCCTCGGAGCACAAATTCGGCCTTGGCAATTCATCAAGCTTCGGGTAGAACCGAACTCCATCAACAGAGCTTCTCTGCGTCTTGAAGCTCAACATAGCGTCGTCCGGATCGTCCAGGGAAGCAAACTTCGATTCGAGCATCGAGGGAGGCCCTATCGCTACCGACGAACCCACGTTAAACAAGAAGGGCTTTCCTTCGTGATTCATTGTAAAAGCAATTCTTGATTTGTAAGCGGACAATACGACCAATACAAATCCGAGAGGAGATTTTTACACCAAACAATATCCCCTAGACTCTGAGGTGTCTCGAAAACCCGTTTACCTTTACACTTTTATCAAATCCCCGTCCCCACCCAAATGTTGTTAAATAAAATGGGCAATGACTGGAATACCCTAAAGAAGTCAAATTTGAGGTTTTTAGTTGCTGGAGAAATATCTTGGCTAAGGATAAAGTCGATTTTGTCGCTGGAATGTTCTTTGTTAGGCTGTGTTGAAGGGCATAAAGGTGATAAAAATAAGAGTAGATACAAAATAAAAGAAGTTTGAAGTTAAAAAAGAAAAACGAAAAATATGGTTATGGACCTAACAATGGTGTGGGAGGGTACGATGCAGTATTGAAAAAAGTTAAAAGAGAATATTAGGGTAAATATGTCATGCCTTAGGGATAATATGGTCATTTTAAATCACATGTTCCTTTATATTTAATGAATTATTTGAGAGATTAAATAAGAAAAGTTGAGGGGGTTATATCTAATTTTGAAAGTTAAAGGGGGTATTGTAAAATTGACCCTTTAGTATATCATCCAGCAGAGAGATGGGCAACTGTTCAGGTGAATAATTTTAGGGGTGGTTTCGCAACTCCTCCACTAACCACATTAGTTCCACTAAACATGGTTAAGAATTTAAATATTGTTTGGTTAAAATAGAAACTCTAAATTTAGCTTTCTAAGTTTATTTCTAGGCCCTTAACCAAGTTAGGATTAATCCATCTCTATATTTGATTAAAAACTAATATGGCAAAGTTTTTAACCTGGTCAATAAAGAGTTGCCAAACAAACCTTTAAAGCCCAAATTAGGCTCATTTAGAGGAACTAGATCCAGGGTAAAGGTTCGTTCATATTAGTATCTCTTGGATAAATTCACGATTTTACTTGTAAGAATATGAATTGAGAGTGGGAAGGAGAAGGGAGAGAATTTTTAGTGGAGGAAATAATGATTGATCTATTGACAAGAATAGCTATTATGTACACTTATCACTTACTCGTATCTTTCTGCATCCTCATCTAGAAACGATTTTTATACTAGATTTCTAATAGTAAGTTTGATATATGAGCGGTTTCTCATCACAGACCAATCATCTTCTTCTACTATGCTAAGGTATATCTATAATAGATATGTCCTCAATTGCGCTCTGTATCACAAAGTCATCTACTAAAATATAGAAAAAGACCATGAAAATACAAAGTACACAAATGATACATGCTAATGTCCTTAATATCCATCGGTAGCATGATTTAAATGGTAATCGGTAAAGGCACATCAAATCCGTTGATAGTTGGGGGTTTTCTAAAAATCCTAGAGGGCGATCATTAGCCGCGAGTGAAGAATTCAACTTTACCGAGTTCGTTAGAAGGTTCCTCGTTCCATCTGCACGGCCACCATTTTGTAGGTTCTTATATCCAAAGTGTTCCAGACCACATTTCGACCACATTCAGTGCGCAAACTTTGGAGGGTTTGTAGGCAATAAAATTGCCTTTAATCCCCGTGACAAAGAACTCTAACAAGCAAAAGAGCTTAAGGGTCCATCGAGTGAAGTCGGGCTCACGAGGAAAGTCGAGGCCGCCTAAAGGTTAAATTCACGAATGCTTGACTTTACAAAATAGACAAAAGTGTCGATATCTCTCAAACCGGAAGGAATTTGGCAAAATGATCGAACAAACCAAACCCTGCGGGTCGGTTTGGTTAGCTCGTCTCGTCGAGATAGTCGATTTTCATATATAATTCGGCCCACTCACGTGACGGCTTGAAAGTTACGACTGTTCTTAGTAGCATGTTGAGCTTCGCGTAGAGCAAGCTTCGCTGCAAAGGAGCTTAGCTTCGCCTTAAGAGCAAGCTTCGCATGAAGACTGGAGCTTCGCTGCGTGCTTGAAGCTCGCTTTACGTGGTGCTCGCAAGCTCGCTCGAGGGTTGGCGCCAAGTCGCCGGGCGCTGCTCGCCCGATGTACCCCTGCTCGCCTCGATGATCTAGTCTTGCTCAAGACCAAGAGTCATAGCCGGAGCTCGCCTCAACTCGCTTGAGCTGCCTACACCGTAGCTCGAGATCGCCACCAATGCTCGAGCTCGCCATCCATACTGGCTCGCCGCTTGGAAGTTCGCCTCCGCTCCCTACGCACTTGGTTCGCATGCATGCCGAGTCCGCCAAAGACTGCCGCCTGGTCGCCCATACCAAGATGCTTGAAGCTCGCCTCATAAGGCAAGCTCGCCCGTGGACTTCCCAAGACCGCCCACTTGAAGCATGGGAGATGTCACATCCCATAGTGGTCACATTCCACAGAGGGCATGGTGCTCCTCACCCATTAGTGGTCACATCCCACAAGTCAAAGGGATGACACCATAGAGAGTATGGCTCTCCTCAACTGGGCATGGCCATATCCACAAATTAAGGAAGTGGCCATGCCTCTCCTTGCCTATTTATAAGCCACCATCTCCGCATGAGAGGGGAGGCATTTTTTTGGAGAGGATTGGCAAATTTAAAGTCTCAATCTGAATTCTCAGATCTGGAGACTCTTGGCTCTTCACAAACTCTTGCATGCTAGCCTCTGGAGCACAAATTCGGCCTTGGCAATTCATCAAGCTCGGGTAGAACCGAACTCCATCAACACCGAGCTTCTACTGCGTACTGAAGCTCAACCGCAACGTCGATCGGATCGTCCAAGGGAAGCAAACTCGATTCGAGCATCGAGGGAGGCGTCCTATCGCTACCGACGAACCCACGTTAAACAAGAAGGGCTTTCCTTCGCATCTGTTGTAAAAAGCAATTCTTGATTTGTAAACAGACAATACGACCAATACAAATCCGAGAGGAGATTTTTTACACCAAACAATATCCCCCTAGACTACGAGGTGTCTCGAAAACCCCGTTTACCTTTACACTTTTATCAAATCCCCGTCCCCACCCAAATGTTGTTAAATAAAAATGGGCAATGACTGGAATACCCTAAAGAAGTCAAATTTGAGGTTTTTTAGTTGCTGGAGAAATATCTTGGCTAAGGATAAAGTCGATTTTGTCGCTGGAATGTTCTTTGTTAGGCTGTGTTGAAGGGCATAAAGGTGATAAAAATAAGAGTAGATACAAAATAAAAGAAGTTTGAAGTTAAAAAAGAAAAACGAAAAATATGGTTATGGACCTAACAATGGTGTGGGAGGGTACGATGCAGTATTGAAAAAAGTTAAAAGAGAATATTAGGGTAAATATGTCATGCCTTAGGGATAATATGGTCATTTTAAATCACATGTTCCTTTATATTTAATGAATTATTTGAGAGATTAAATAAGAAAAGTTGAGGGGTTATATCTAATTTTGAAAGTTAAAGGGGTATTGTAAAATTGACCCTTTAGTATATCATCCAGCAGAGATGGGCAACTGTTCAGGTGAATAATTTTAGGGGTGGTTTCGCAACTCCTCCACTAACCACATTAGTTCCACTAAACATGGTTAAGAATTTAAATATTGTTTGGTTAAAATAGAAACTCTAAATTTAGCTTTCTAAGTTTATTTCTAGGCCCTTAACCAAGTTAGGATTAATCCATCTCTATATTTGATTAAAACTAATATGGCAAAGTTTTTAACCTGGTCAATAAAGAGTTGCCAAACAAACCTTTAAAGCCCAAATTAGGCTCATTTAGAGGAACTAGATCCAGGGTAAAGGTTCGTTCATATTAGTATCTCTTGGATAAATTCACGATTTTACTTGTAAGAATATGAATTGAGAGTGGGAAGGAGAAGGAGAGAATTTTTAGTGGAGGAAATAATGATTGATCTATTGACAAGAATAGCTATTATGTACACTTATCACTTACTCGTATCTTTCTGCATCCTCATCTAGAAACGATTTTTATACTAGATTTCTAATAGTAAGTTTGATATATGAGCGGTTTCTCATCACAGACCAATCATCTTCTTCTACTATGCTAAGGTATATCTATAATAGATATGTCCTCAATTGCGCTCTGTATCACAAAGTCATCTACTAAAATATAGAAAAAGACCATGAAAATACAAAGTACACAAATGATACATGCTAATGTCCTTAATATCCATGGTATATATATATATATATATATATATATATATATATATATATATATATATATATATATATATATATAAAGAAATCCTATGAACTTAAGTTCATAATGAATAGTGGTGCACCAACTTTTTTATCCACTCATCTTGCTTTGGGATCCGTGAAGATATAAAGCCACTTTGAGATTTGTGCATCACAAATCTCAAGACAAATAGTGGATAAAAAGTTGGTGCATTATTAATTATGAACTTAAGTTCATAGAGCCTTCTATATATATATATATATATATATATATATATATATATATATATATATATATATATATATATATATATATATATATATATATATATATATATAAGCAAGGCTCCTATGAACTTAAGTTCATAATGAATAGTGGTGCACCAACTTTTTTATCCACTCATCTATATATATATATATATATATATATATAAAGAGCTCCTATGAACTTAAGTTCATAATGAATAGTGGTGCACCAACTTTTTTATCACTCATCTTGTCTTGAGATTTGTGATGCACAAATCTCAAAGTGAACTTTATATCTTTCCACGGATAAGCAAGATGAGTGGTTAGAAAAGTTAGTGCATTATCATTATAACTAAGATTCATGGAAACACCTATATATATATATATATATATATATAAATAAAACTCCTATGAACTTAAGTTCATAATGAATAGTGGTGCACCAACTTTTTTATCCACTCATCTTGCCTTGAGATTTGTGATGCACAAATCTCAAAGTGAACTTTATATCTTTCACGGATCCCAAAGCAAGATGAGTGGTTAGAAAAGTTGGTACCACTATTCATATGAACTTAAGTTCATAAGCTTTTCTTATATATATATATATATATATATATATATATATATATATATATATATATATATATATATATATATATATATATGGGGATTAAAGAATATGAGGTAGCACCTCATTTAGTAAAGTGAGCTACCACTCACTTACACAATTCCCACACTCAATGGATGTGACAGTAGGTGAAATTCAAAGACTATACCATTAATTGGCTGACTCATTTTACTAAATGGTAGCCACATCATATTCTTTTCATATATATATAGCAAGGCTCCTATAAACTTAAGTTGATAGGGAGGAGTGTCACCAACTTTTATATTCATTGATCTTGCATTGAGATCCAGTGAAATCAAGATGCCGCAAATCTCAAAGTGGGCTTTATATCTTTCACGGATCCCAAGGCAACATCAATGGATAGAAAAGTTGGTGGATGACTATTCACTATCAACTTAAGTTTATAGGGCTGCTCTCTCTCTCTCTCTCTCTCTCATATATATATATATATATATATATATATATATATATATATATATATATATATATATATATATATATATATATATATATCTATATTTTGAGCCGTAATTTTAGTCTTGGTAGTGAATGTATCAATCACATCTCTTCAAGTAAAATTACGGTCACGTTTGATGAGTGGATCGATTGTCTATACTCAACTCTAAGTCTAAGTCTAAACATATCCATTTTTCTTATATATATATATATATATATATATATATATATATATATATATATATATATATATATATATATATATATATATATATATATATATATATATATAAAAAATTGCAAAAGTTCCTCAAAGGAACAGTAGTGATAATGGACAATCCCAGCACACGTGTAACTTTAAAAATAATTCTCTTTCTCTCCTCCTTGAATGTGTGGGCTAAATTGTGCCACATCACTGAAACTGGTACCAGTTTCTCCATATTCCTTTTATATATATATATATATATATATATATATATATATATATATATATATATATATATATATATATATATATATATATATATATATATATATATATATATATATATATATATATATATATATATATATATATATATATATATATATATATATATATATATATATAACAAATCTCTATAAACTTAAGTTTATAGGGAATAGTATCACCAACTTTTTTATCAATTGATGTTGCCTTTAGATTTGTGCCATAAAGAGATGCACAAATCGCAAAATGAGCTTCATATCTTTCATGGATCCCAATGCAACATCAATGGATAGAAAAGTTGATGTATGACTATTCCCTATAAACTTAAGTTTATAGGAGATTTGCTCTCTCTCTCTCTCTCTCTCTATATATATATATATATATATATAGAGATAAGCTACTATCCACTTAAGTGGATAGTAGCTCTTGTCCACCCAATTTTATAGCCCTTGGATTCTCTTGATCAACTCAAATCTCAATTGATGAGGTGGCAGTTATTTATTATGGAAGGGTAGTTTGGGGAAAAATTAAACACAAAATAAAGAAATAAAAAAAAGAAGGAATCGTGGGGATCTCTAACAGAACAAGAGAAAAAGAGACGCCGGCGATGATGCTGCCGTCTATAAAAGAGAAAAACCCATCTTCGAAATCCACTCCACGATGAGTGCTTTCCTATCCAAATTCGAGGTCGACGCCAAGCTCAATTAGGGAGACATCCAAGAAGTTTAGTCCTCATCAGACTGTGTGGTCCTTGCCCTCAATTTTGAGGTCTGCAACTTTTACATCCCCGCTGCAGAGGTGAAGGGAGGGGCCGTCAGGTCCAATCTCACTTCAATAATCCTCTTCGACCAGCTTATTGAAGGTTCTAGTTAGCGATATTTTACGAGGGTATGCAAGGGAAGCCGGAGTGTACTGATTACTTTGACTAACAAACTAAAATACTATATTCTACCAACCGCGCCTACCAGAATTGGGCACATTCTCAATGGGAGTTTGTATACAAAGATAGCGAAAATGTTATACATCGAAGACCCATTACAGAAGCCGAAACAAGACCACTATGCTCTTGAACCTAGCCGCAAAGGCTTGGTCCTAGAATTGAAGTTATTCTAGGGGCAACGAACTTGATAGAGCAGGAGATCAACTCGGTGAAGGACAACACGCTGATTGATATCTCGAGGAACAAGGCGCTTCACCATAGGATTTTTCGGAGTACGCTAATGGGTGTGTTGGTGGACAACACATGGTTGGCCTTGAAGATCACTGCGATAGAAAAGCCTACGTTCCCTCAGGTTTTGGAGCTCGTCATCTGTACCTAGCTGCAATAGAAAAGCTTATGATTCAACATGCTTTCACCTCCTCGCCCAACACTTCACACGCCCTTTATACCACTTCGATGCGAGTAAGACTGCCATCCTCTCCACCGCCAATCTGTCCATGTACCCAATTAACGAATTCGATCAAGCATTGTTGCTCTTGTTATTCTTTCTAGTACTAGAGCACTCGTTTACTCTGGCAAGTTGAGGAGCAAATGTGCAAATAATTAAATAGACTTTTGACTTCACTGATTAAAAGAAAAGAAACCAGAGAAACATCACTGCATGTAGATTTAAAGGTTCGACACAACAATGTCAACAAGCTAAAGAACAATAGAAACAATGGTATATATAGATTTATCAGTTCCACACAAGGATGTAAACAAGCTAGAGAACAAACTTAATACATAAAGCATCAATATAAAGATTTAATTGGTTCAACTTAAAGATGCCAACAAGCTAAACAACAAACAGTTCATAAAGCAAAACATCGCTTCTAAACCAATCTATACAATTTATATAGCTCCTTCGAGTTTCCATTGGAAAAAGTTCTCATTTCAAACTATTAGGTTCTCGTTTCCTCATCCTCCACGTCTCTCAGCTAGCATATTCAAGTCTTAACTTCACGCATTTGCCCTCTGCTTCATGAATATTTCTGTGACAAAAAAATATTTTAGAACCAGCGAAAGAACAGAGAATACCATGAAATCTATAATCATTTAGACAATAATATATGAATTGCAAGATAATATTAGTGTAGCAAAGATACTATTAAATGTCTTGGTCTCCTTCCTCGTCCTCCTCTTCTTCAACAATATCCTCCATATTATTTAATTTTCTTTCCTGAATCATTCCAAATATTAGATACAGATTTAACTTGACATACCCTCGTAAAATATCGCTAAGTAGAACCTTTAATAAGCTGGTCGAAGAGGATTATTGAAGTGAGATTGGACCTGACGGCCCCTCCCTTCACCTCTGCAGCGGGGATGTAAAAGTTGCAGACCTCAAAATTGAGGGCAAGGACCACACAGTCTGATGAGGACTAAACTTCTTGGATGTCTCCCTAATTGAGCTTGGCGTCGACCTCGAATTTGGATAGGAAAGCACTCATCGTGAAGTGGATTTCGAAGATGGGTTTTTCTCTTTTATAGACGGCAGTATCATCGCCGGCATCTCTTTTTCTCTTGTTCTGTTAGAGATCCCCACGATTCCTTCTTTTTTTTATTTCTTTTTTTGTGTTTAATTTTTCCCCAAACTACCCTTCCATAATAAATAACTGCCACCTCATCAAATGAGATATGAGTTGATCAAGAGAATCCAAGGGCTATAAAATTGGGTGGACAATGGCTACTATCCACTTAAGTGGATAGTAGCTCATCTATATATATATATATATATATATATATATATATATATATATATATATATATATATATATATATATAACAACTCTATGAACTTAAGTTCATAATGAATAGTGGTGCACCGATTTTTTTATCCACTCATCTTGTCTTGAGATTTGTGATGCACAAATCTCAAAGTGAACTTTATATCTTTCACGGATCCCAAAGCAAGATGAGTGGTTAGAAGATGGTGCTTGTAAAGTGTCGACATTAATTCATAGAACTGCTATATATATATATATATATGAGAATTTCATATGTCGTATCACGAGTACAAATTTTATTAGAGCAACCATATAGAATATATATGAGAATTTCATATGTCGTATCACGAGTACAGATTTTATTAGAGCAACCATATAGAAATAGGGCATTCCGATGCATTCAAGGTAATGGGAGGGCCCGTCTGTAATTTTAAAAAATTTAACCGTTCAAACCTCTCTATTCCTGTAGGGACTATTTTGATAAGATTATATTCCTCGTATCATAGTATGGCGTTTAGCATAGGCCTCGTTTGGTATGTGGGAACGGGTAGGTGAGTGCTCATTCTCACTTCTCATTCATGTCTACCAAACACTGTCTTTTTGAAGGCTAGAATGTCCATTCCCACTTTTTATGTGAATTGACATTTCCAATGAGTTGGTAGGAAATGGACATTCTCACTTAAGTGGAAATGAAAAATTTAAATTACATACCAAATATGCCATAAAATAATCTCATTCCTACTTCATTCTCTAACCACATCTAAACATGAAAATGAAAATGAGCATTTCATTCCTACACTTATTCCATTCCGTTTCACGCTTCATTCTATTCTCACTTGATCCGATTACCGTGTATCAAACGAGGCGTTGAAGTAATAAGTTATAACAACGACATTCCGGGTTTAAAACGGTGCTATTTTCTTCATTCAGAATGAAAATCAAAGAAGAAAAACCAAAAAAGCAAACAAATTAAAGAAGCTTTTCCTATGCTTAAAGGCCCAGACCACTTTTAGCCCAAATATAAGAAGATCCAAAGCACCCCAAGAGTGCTTGATTTGGGCCGATGTAGCTTTGGCCTACATACACTACAAAGGTAAGCTCAGTAAAGTGCGCCACCCTTTCTCTTCCCTCACGATTCTCTCTTTTTCCCCCCTCTTTCACCTCTCAATCCACAAAAGAAATCTCCACATAAAAATGTCTCCATAAAGTAGAGTTAACCCACTTCCCACTGTGTTCACTGCAGTTAGTCCCAACTCCACCCTCTCTCTCAAAACCCAACAAAACCCAAGATCAACAAATCTCAATTTGATCAGATCAATGAAGCTCCCCCTTCTTCTCTTTCTCCTCCTCATCTACCCCATCCCCATCCAATCCAAATCAGTATCTTACCCAACTGGTAATATTACCCAAAAACCCCCCTTCCCATTCTCTTTCTTTCACCTCTTTTACTAATGGGTTTTCTCTTGTTTCAGCAGGAGCTATTGTGAAGCAGCTGTCTTCAGTTCTTAAATGGACTACTACAAGGGCTCCCCCCAACACCCCCCAAAATGGTAACCAAATTAGGATCGATTTTGTGGGTATTTGTTGGGTTGGAGTAATTTGGTGACCCATTTTGTTTTCATTGCAGACGGGGATGTTCATTCTCTTCAATTTGAGAGTGGGTATTTTGTGGAGACCCTTGTGGAGGAGGAAAGCTTGGATTTGTGCCTTATACGATCAGGGTCTCGCCTGAAGGGGAGTTGTTTGCGGTGGATTCGAGAATAATAACATTGTGAAGATTACTCCGCCGCTGTCACAATGTATGTGTTCATATCTTGGTATTGTTTAGTGATCTTGTATGAATTTTGTGCGTATTTTAATTTGTTAATGAATGGGCAGTTAGATAAAATATAGATACTAGTACCACACATTATTGAGTCAATGTTCGTTGGAGATCATGTGATTATGTCTGCAAAATCTTTTCTTGTTGAGGTTCTTTGGTTGGATGAAGTTTATTTAGCAAGAGATCATGCAGTCATGGGCTAATGAGGTTGCAGTTGCAACAAGTATTAAGTGTTATGATAAAATCCCAGATAAACGAATATCAATCATCACGATAGCACAACAAATATTGAGAACACAATATATCGGATTCGCTTGTAGCCTATGTCCACGCTAAGGAGGAGAATAGCTTTTATTATCAATTGTAAGGAATATAATATAAAGTCTCTCAATCACTAATCCCAAATAGCATCTAAAAGCACTCAATACAATCTCTAATCAATCTCTACCGCCTATAGAGCCAACCAAATAGGGAGCCAATTTAAGAACCTCTTGAATCTTTGCTTGACTACATAGCCTTCTCAATGCTTGATGATGTCGGGTGAATCAAATACATCTCTAAAAACGAACGAAAGAGAGCCATATAGATAAGCCGAATTACTTCTCTTGGCTTCAAAGAGAGCCTTGCTCTATATTTCTGGAGGCGTACCGCTTGCCCTTGATGCTCTCTGGACTTCTCCTTTTATAGTTTCTCCGAGGATCAAATTGGATAAGAAACCAATTCTCAGTCGGACTTATTATCCTAACAAACTACATATTCTTATATCCAATTCTTATCTAATAAGAATTCAAATGAAACAAATAATAAATCCAATATCATGGCGTACTCTATCTGCCGTAGGAGCCAAGCATGCTTTGGCGTAGTATGTAACTGATTTCAAAATCCAATCATCAACAACTTAAATATTTCCTATCGTCGGCCAAGTCCAACGAGCCAAATAAAGAACCGTGTTTAAAACGGTGCTATTTTCTTCATTCAGAATGAAAATCAAAGAAGAAAAACCAAAAAGCAAACAAATTAAAGAAGCTTTTCCTATGCTTAAAGGCCCAGACCACTTTTAGCCCAAATATAAGAAGATCCAAAGCACCCCAAGAGTGCTTGATTTGGGCCGATGTAGCTTTGGCCTACATACACTACAAAGGTAAGCTCAGTAAAGTGCGCCACCCTTTCTCTTCCCTCACGATTCTCTCTTTTTCCCCCCTCTTTCACCTCTCAATCCACAAAAGAAATCTCCACATAAAAATGTCTCCATAAAGTAGAGTTAACCCACTTCCCACTGTGTTCACTGCAGTTAGTCCCAACTCCACCCTCTCTCTCAAAACCCAACAAAACCCAAGATCAACAAATCTCAATTTGATCAGATCAATGAAGCTCCCCCTTCTTCTCTTTCTCCTCCTCATCTACCCCATCCCCATCCAATCCAAATCAGTATCTTACCCAACTGGTAATATTACCCAAAAACCCCCCTTCCCATTCTCTTTCTTTCACCTCTTTTACTAATGGGTTTCTCTTGTTTCAGCAGGAGCTATTGTGAAGCAGCTGTCTTCAGTTCTTAAATGGACTACTACAAGGGCTCCCCCCAACACCCCCCAAAATGGTAACCAAATTAGGATCGATTTTGTGGGTATTTGTTGGGTTGGAGTAATTTGGTGACCCATTTTGTTTTCATTGCAGACGGGGATGTTCATTCTCTTCAATTTGAGAGTGGGTATTTTGTGGAGACCCTTGTGGAGGGAGGAAAGCTTGGATTTGTGCCTTATACGATCAGGGTCTCGCCTGAAGGGGAGTTGTTTGCGGTGGATTCGGAGAATAATAACATTGTGAAGATTACTCCGCCGCTGTCACAATGTATGTGTTCATATCTTGGTATTGTTTAGTGATCTTGTATGAATTTTGTGCGTATTTTAATTTGTTAATGAATGGGCAGTTAGATAAAATATAGATACTAGTACCACACATTATTGAGTCAATGTTCGTTGGAGATCATGTGATTATGTCTGCAAAATCTTTTCTTGTTGAGGTTCTTTGGTTGGATGAAGTTTATTTAGCAAGAGATCATGCAGTCATGGGCTAATGAGGTTGCAGTTGCAACAAGTATTAAGTGTTATGATAAAATCCCAGGATAAACGAATATCAATCATACGATAGCACAACAAATATTGAGAACACAAATATACGTGATTCGGCTTGTAGCCTATGTCCACGGGCGAAGGAGGAGAATAGCTTTTATTATCAATTGTAAGGAATATAATATGAAGATCTCTCAATAACTAATCCCCATAACACCCCAAAAGCTCTCAATACAATCTCTCTAATCAATCTCTACCGCCTATAGAGCCAACCAAATAGAAAGTCAATTTAAAGAACCTCTTGAATCTTTGCTTCAGCCTACATAGCCTTCTCAATGCTTGATGATGCTGTCGGGTGAATCAAATACAATATCTCTCAGAAAAATAAACGAAAGAGAGCCATATAGATAAGCCGAATTACTTCTCTTGGCTTCAAAGAGAGCCTTGCTCTATATTTCTGGAGGCGTACCGCTTGCCCTTGATGCTCTCTGGACTTCTCCTTTTATAGTTTCTCCGAGGATCAAATTGGATAAGAAACCAATTCTCAGTCGGACTTATTATCCTAACAAACTACATATTCTTATATCCAATTCTTATCTAATAAGAATTCAAATGAAACAAATAATAAATCCAATATCATGGCGTACTCTATCTGCCGTAGGAGCCAAGCATGCTTTGGCGTAGTATGTAACTGATTTCAAAATCCAATCATCAACAACTTAAATATTTCCTATCGTCGGCCAAGTCCAACGAGCCAAATAAAGAACCGTGTTTGAGATTGGTATTTAAGTCACACATAACAAATCTCCACATTGACTTAAAATACATCGAAAGTTCCTGACACTAAAATTTACTTACTCCACCTTCTTTAAAAGCCCTGCTGGGCATCAAGTATGACACATACTGATCAAGCACTGCTTGGACTTGCCAATGGAAAAAGACTTCGGTAACGTACCGACTGAAAAATCTGCACCAACAACTAACCTCTCCGCTGATCAATCACTTGAAGTAGCTCTTGAATAACACAATGGCGTATAATCGTCAACTGATGATGCATAAGCTATTGTATTTTCACATCTCGTGGTGGTCGAATATCTCGTCTCCTTCCAATCATCCCCACACTGGTAGTCGGTTTCTTCGACTTCCCAAATAATGCCTTCCTCAATCCGTTCTGTGTCAATATGGCGATCATCCTAACTTGTCATAGACTAAAATTGATGTTGCTATTAAACTTTTCAATATCCCACTTCGTAGTGATTTTCGTCATCTTGCCGTCTGATTGATAGCTGAGTTTTTGACACCAATTTGTTATGATAAAAATCCTAGGATAAACGAATATCAATCACATGATAGCACAGAAAATATCGAGAATACGCGGATATACATTGTCCGACTTGTAGCTTATGTCCATGGGCG
Organism: Asparagus setaceus; assembly: GCA_012295165.1. Taxonomy (NCBI): domain Eukaryota; kingdom Viridiplantae; phylum Streptophyta; class Magnoliopsida; order Asparagales; family Asparagaceae; genus Asparagus; species Asparagus setaceus. Next base: position 7,319,404 of record CM022703.1, read on the forward strand.
AAGGAGGAGAATAGTTTTACTATCAATTGTAAGGAATATAATATGAAGATCTCTCAATCAGTAATCCCGCATAACACCCCAAAAGCACTCAACACAATATCTCTAAACAATCTCTACCACATATATATCCGACTATCATGGTTTTAAATGTCGGCCGACATGTCGGACATGTCGGCCGACATGTCGGATTAAAGGCTAGAGCGACACGGATATGGCCATTTCAAGTCGGATATCGTTTTTAGGGTTCATGTCGGACATGTCGGGGGATATTGCGGACATGTCGGCCGATTTTCAGACTTGAAAAATCGGAAATCGGCCGTTTTTTTTTGTTTTGTTTTTTTTTTGTTTTTTTGTTTTTTGTTTTTTTTTTTTTGAGTTGATAAGTATTGGGGTTTGGGTTTAGTACTCAAAATCCAAACCCGATTAATTCTTTTTTTAGCCTTTTGTTCCCATAGTAACTTAGATAGCATATAATATAGATTAGGGCAAAGAAAAAAATGTTGCTCTCTTTTCCAAGTGATCTCCTCTCGTTAGTCTTCGTCTCTACAAATTGAAATTGTGAATTCATAAAAGTGTGATGTAAACAATAAGTTTGAACCGTAGCTTGAAATCAATCCAAAGTCTAACACTTTATGTCAATTTTATGCAAGGCACTTTACTTTATGTTAATTTTATGCAAGGCACTTCGAAAGTTTTAGTTTGACAATGTGTATTTTGTTTATTTGTTGGCATAATATTTCACTGTTTCCCTTCAAGAAATGGAAAACAACTCGTGTCTTGATGATGAATACTCAACTCAAGTAGGATAAGCTATAACAAGACAAGTGCATTCCATCTTGATGACCAAAATTGAGTAGAAATCCATCCGATATGACAATCCGATATTTAGTACATGTCCCCCGACATATCCCCGATTTCGCTATCCGACATGAATTTCAGCTATCCGACATGAACCCGACATCCGACATTTAAAACCTTGCCGACTATATATAGAGCCAATTCTATAATCTCTTGAATCTTTGCTTCAGTCTGCATAGCCTTCTCAATGCTTGATGCTATAGTCAGGTGGATCAAATACAACCTCTCAAAAGAATGAACGAAAGAGAGTTCGGCTTCAAAGAGAGCCTTGCTCTCTATTTTTGGAGGCGTACTGCCTGTCCTTAATGCTCTCTGGATTTCTCCTTTTATAGTTCTCTGAGGATCAAATTGGATAATAAACCAATTCTTAGTTGGACTTATTATCCTAGCAAACTCCATATTCTTATATCCAATTCTTATCTAATAAGAATACAAATGAAACAAATAATAATCCCAATATCATGGGTTGCTCTATCTGCCGTAGCAGCCAAGCATGCTTTGGCGTAGCATGTGACTGATTTCAAAATCCAATCATCAACAACTTAGATAGTAGCTATCCTCGGCCATGTCGAATGAGCCAAACAAAAAACCATGTTTGAGATTGGTATTTGAGTCACACATAATAAATCTCCACATTGACTCAAATACATTGAAAGTTCCTGACATCAAAATTTACTAACTCCATCTTCTCTAAAAGCCCCGCTGGGCATCAAGTATGGCACATACTGATCAAATCCAAGCACTGCTTGAACTTGCCAACAGAAAAAGACTTCGGTAACATATCGACTGAATAATCTGCATCAACAACTAACCTTTGCGCTGAGCTATCACTTGAAGTAGCTTTTGAATAACACAATGGTGCATAATCGTCAGCCGATAATGCATAAGCTACTGTATCTTCATATCTCACGGTGGTCAAATATCTCGTCTCCTTCCAATCACCCTCACACATGGTAGCAGGTTTGTTTGACCTCCCGAATAATGCCTTCCTCAATCTGTTCTGTGTCAATACGACGATCATCCTAACTTGTCATAGACTAAAATTGATGTTGCTATTAAACTTTTCAATATCCACCGTAGTTGTTGTCATCATCATACCGTCGATTGATAGGCGAGTTTTGACACCAATTTGTTATGATAAAATCTCGGAATAAGCGAATATCAATCACATGATAGCATAGAAAATATCGAGAATACGCGGATATACATTGTCCGACTTGTAGCTTATGTCCATGGGCGAAGGAGGAGAATAATTTTACTATCAATTTTAAAGAATACAATATGAAGATCTCTCAATCACCAATTCCAAATGACACCCCAAAAGCACTCAACACAATATCTCTAAACAATCTCTACCACATATATCCGGATCATGGAATGTTTAAACATGTCGGACATGTCGGCCGACATGTCGGATTAAAGGCTAGAGCGACACCGGATATGGCCATTTCAAGTCGGATATCGCTTTTAGGGTCATCATCCGGACATGTCTGGGGATATTGCGACATGTCGCCGATTTTCGACTTGAAAAATCTGAATCGGCCGTTTTTTGTTTTGTTTTTTTTGTTTTTGTTTTGTTTTTTTTTTTTGAGTTGATAAGTATTGGGGTTTGGGTTTAGTACTCAAAATCCAAACCCGATTAATTCTTTTTAGCCTTTTGTTCCCATAGTAACCCGATAGCATATAATATAGATTAGGGCAAAGAAAAAAATGTTGCTCTCTTTTCCAAGTGATCTCCTCTCGTTAGTCTTCGTCTCTACAAATTGAAATTGTGAATTCATAAAAGTGTGATGTAAACAATAAGTTTGAACCGTAGCTTGAAATCAATCCAAAGTCTAACACTTTATGTCAATTTTATGCAAGGCACTTTACTTTATGTTAATTTTATGCAAGGCACTTGAAAGTTTTAGTTTGACAATGTGTATTTTGTTTATTTGTTGGCATAATATTTCACTGTTTCCCTTCAAGAAATGGAAAACAACTTCGTGTCTTGATGATGAATACTCAACTCAAGTAGGATAAGCTATAACAAGACAAGTGCATTCCATCTTGATGACCAAAATTGAGTAGAAATCCATCCGATATGACAATCAGATATTTAGTACATGTCCCAGACATATCCCCGATTTCGCTATCAGGCATGAATTTGACTATCAGGCATGAACCCGACATCCGACATTTAAAACCTTGCCGACTATATATAGAGCCAATTCTATAATCTCTTGAATCTTTGCTTGAGCCTCTGAGTCTTCTCAATGCTTGATGCTACCATTAGGTGGATCAAATACAACCTCTCAAAAGAATGAGCGAAGAGAGTTCGGCTTCAAAGAGAGCCTTGCTCTATATTTACGGGCGTATTGCTTGCCATTGATGCTCTATGGACTTTTCCTTTTGTAGTTTTCGAGGATCAAATTGGATAATAAACCAATTCTTAGTTGGACTTATTATCCTAGCAAACTCCATATTCTTATATCCAATTCTTATCTAATAAGAATACAAATGAAACAAATAATAATCCCAATATCATGGGTTGCTCTATCTGCCGTAGCAGCCAAGCATGCTTTGGCGTAGCATGTGACTGATTTCAAAATCCAATCATCAACAACTTAGATAGTAGCTATCCTCGGCCATGTCGAATGAGCCAAACAAAACCATGTTTGAGATTGGTATTTGAGTCACACATTGCAAATATCCACATTGACTCAAATACATTGAAAGTTCGACATCAAAATTTACTAACTCCATCTTCTCTAAAAGCCCATTTGCATTAAGTATGGCACATACTGATCAAATCCAAGCACTGCTTGAACTTGCCAACAGAAAAAGACTTCGGTAACATATCGACTGAATAATCTGCATCAACAACTAACCTTTGCGCTGAGCTATCACTTGAAGTAGCTTTTGAATAACACAATGGTGCATAATCGTCAGCCGATAATGCATAAGCTACTGTATCTTCATATCTCACGGTGGTCAAATATCTCGTCTCCTTCCAATCACCCTCACACATGGTAGCAGGTTTGTTTGACCTCCCGAATAATGCCTTCCTCAATCTGTTCTGTGTCAATACGACGATCATCCTAACTTGTCATAGGTTGAAACTGATGCTGCTGTCAAACTTTTCAATATCCTACTTCGTAGTTGTTGTCATCATCATACCGTCTGATTGATAGCTGAGACTGATACCAATTTGTTATGATAAAATCTCAGAATAAACGAATATCAATCACATGATAGCATAGAAAATATCGAGAGCACTAAACACACGGATATACGTGGTTCAGCTTGTAGCCTACATTGACGGGCGAAGGAGGAGAATAATTTTACTATCAATTTTAAAGAATACAATATGAAGATCTCTCAATCACCAATTCCAAATGACACCCCAAAAGCACTCAATCTCTTTAAATAATCTACAATCTCTTTAAATAATCTCTACCGCATGTAGAGCCGACTAAATATAGAGGCAATTCAATAACCTCTTGAATCTTTGCTTTAGCCTACAGAGTCTTCTCAATGCTTGATGCTACCATTAGGTGGATCAAATACAACCTCTCAAAAGAATGAACGAAAGAGAGCCGTACAGATAAGCCAAATTACTTCTCACAACTTCGAAGAGAGCCTTGCTCTATATTTCTGGAGGCGTATTGCTTGCCATTGATGCTCTATGGACTTTTCCTTTTGTAGTTTTGCCGAGGATCAAATTGGATAAGAAACCAATTCTCTATTGAACTTATTATCCTAACAAACTCCAAATTCTTATCTAATAAGAATTCAAATGAAACAAATAACAAACCCAATATCATGGGTTGCTCTATCTTTTGTAGGTGCCAAGCAGGCTTTGGCGTAGCATGTAACTGATTTCAAAATCCAATCATCAATAACTTAAATAGTTGCTATCATCGGCCATGTCGAATGAGCGAAACAAAGAACCGTGTTTGAGATTGGTATTTGAGTCACACATTGCAAATATCCACATTGACTCAAATACATCGAAAGTTCCTAACACCAAAATTTACTAACTCCACCTTCTCTAAAAGCCCCGCTGGGCATTAAGTATGACACATACTAATAAAATTCAAGCACTACTTGAACTTGCCAACTGAAAAAGACATCGGTAACATACCGAGATACCTGTTTGTTTACAAGATTTTCCCAAGGCAGGCAGTACACGCTAAGAGACAATAGTAAAAATAAATCAAATTCAAACACTAAAACTCACTAAGAAACACTCTGAATATGAAAGGAAAAACTAAATCTAAACTTCGATGCCCTCCAAAGCCCGGGGGTCTTCTCTTTATATCCGAAGAAATTGACCTTCATCCTTTCTTCTAAAGACAAGTTGAGAGCACAAAGGTTTGCCGGGTGCACATTGGGCCCCATCGTCACGTTCTTTTGTCTCTAATAATTCTCTAAAAGCAATTGCTTTATCAAAAGTAGATTCCATTTGTGTCACTTTGGTGAGTGCAGACAAGATACTTTATAAAAGGTAGATTTTTTCTTTTAATGGCTGCGAGTGCGGTAGGTGAGGACGTCTTTATCTTGTGGCTGTGAGTGTGATAGGTGAGGATGCTTTTATCCTGTAGTTCTGTCAGTAGGTCCACCTTGCTTCCCTATGTTTATTTTTAATTGATCCATATGGATTGTTGAATCTTCCAATCCTTCTTCCTCTTCCATCGGATCGGAGGTTGATGCCGCTATTGATTGAGGGGGTTTGAGATCATGGTTTAGGTAGAAAGGATTCCTTAATTCTTTTCCTATCCATCCTAAGTGAAGTGAATTGATAAAACCCTTTGCAATTTCTGTATGGTTAGATTTTAATTTAGGGGCCAAAGCTGCTGCTTGCCAATCAGATAGAATTATCCCATTTCAATTTTAATGGATGGGACTGAACTGGATAATTCCCATATGGTGTCGAAGAATTCTATTGCAGCATTCCGACATTCATTTTCTTCTACAAAGTCTTTTTTATTGAACTTGATCTTTATGTGTCGTGGATCTTCAATGACTTTGTGGATTTCCCAAAGTTGAACTGAGGGGTACATCTTTATATATTGTCTTTCTTCCCAAATAGACCAAATTTGGAACATGAATACATTTTGGTATTTTGTACCGTACAGTATGGTCTTAAAACATACCGAGGGTATGATATTTTCAAAATCTTCAAGGTTATTGGTATAGATATATATCTCGTGAACAAGTCCCTTTTGAATTTGCACTATATATTCGGGAATTTCATGAAAACAAGCTAAAAGCCTTGGTCTGTTATTTTAATTTAGTATGAACTCATGTCTGCTGAGAAGACCCTCGATTCCTATTTCTTGAATATCTTTGAAGAACTTTTGCAAGAATTGGTCATCAACTATTGATTATGCAATTCTGAGTTTTTGAAATTGAGATTCAGATTCTAAGACTGATGAGTTTTTCTGTATCGATTTTTAAAAACTTCATTAGTTCAAGAAAGTCCTCACTCCTTAAAACTCACTAAATCTAATTGATCAAAAGTTTCAAAGATACTCTTTAACTGTCTCTGTTCAGGAGAGTAGCCTTCAAACATGTTGCTCATTTTTCTTGCTAGGGCTAGAGATTTTATTGTAGAAAAATATTTTGCTATATTTTCTACCTTTTTTCTGGCTTCTTGATATATCCTTTGTTTTTCGCTATAATAGCTGCATTCTTTTCTTTCAATTTTTCATTTAGCTGTGTAAGGTAATAATTTATAGTTCTGTTTTCACCTTTTGAACAGCTTTGAAAACGCCATTTAGAAGATCATAATCTTCTGGATTTCCATTTTTCAATCCGCTATTACTCCATTCTTTTATGGTAGCTTTGAGGAAAGAAACGGGACCAATGAGTCGAATTGTTTGACCAATGGGTCGAGAATGCTGACCTGTAGGTCTGAGACCAGTGGGTCTTGGAAGGCCAATGGGTCTGAATCCTATCGAGCTCATATTTTGCTGAGTTCCTGTAGGAATTTTTTGTACATCTGTGGTGAAATATTTTGAGAAGAAGTGGCTTTAGCTTTCTTCACTTTCTTCGTCCATTCTTCATTGAGCCTTTTCATGGACTCGTCACGATCATTTAGTGCCTTCTGCACTATTTCCCCTAGCTCTTTGGCAGAGATGGCCTAGAAAAAAAGATAAGCTATAAAATTAGTATATCCAGGGATATATTTGACATCATAGGAATAGATTTCTAAATACATAGCAATTCTAATTCTTCTAAGATTTTCTTCAATATTATTAATAGTTTTTCTTTAAAATTGGGATCTGACTTTATTATCGGTTTCAATAATAAAGTTTTTGTTAAGGAGATATATCTTTAGATTTTTATAGCTAATTTTATAGCAAGAAGTTCTTGTCATAAGTAGCATATTTTTGTTTTATCTTTTAAATTTTCCTGATGCATAAGCTACTACCTCTATTTTTATCTTTTATTTTAACAATAATTATTCATGCCCACAAAATATCGAAGCATCGGTTTGTAAAATAATGCTATATGTATCTAATGGATAGTATAAGATTTTTATATCTATAATTAGATCTTTTAATTTTTTAATTTCAATTCTTTCTAAATTAGATTCTGATAATTTTGATCTTATCACTATTCCATCTTCTAGGTTGCTCTCCACTTTCTAGTTTATACTTTACTTGCATTTCAAGAAATTTCTTTTGTAAATTTTCTATTCTTCTTTGAAATATGAGGTATGAATGTTCTTCCATAGTTTAGTAAATCTAAGAAACTTTGTAATTCTTTAAGAGTTGAAAAATCATCGAAATTCTTTTATTTTTGAATATATATGTTGTTGGGGTTACGTTAGTCAATTTTTATATATTTGCCCGAAAATTCTATTTAGGTTTAAATAACTCAATCTTTTTAAATAACTCAATCTTTTAGGACTAAGAATAATTTATTATTTATCAAGAGTTTGTAACTGTTAAAATGTGTTCTTTGTGTTCTTCGGTTGAAGAGAAAATTAGAATGTCATCTATATATACAACTACATATGGTAGATGTCCAAATATAGAATTCATCCATTTTAAAAATATTTGTGGAGCATTTTTTGAGCCAAATGGCATTACCATGTCGAATGAGCCAAACAAAGAACCATGTTTGAGATGTATATGAGTCACACATAACGAATCTCCACATTGACTCAAATACATTTAAAGTTTCTGGCACACCAAAATTTACTAACTCACCTTCTCTAAAAGCCCCGCTGGGCATCAAGTATAATGCAAACTGATCGAATCCAAGCACTGCTTAAACTTGCCAACTGAAAAAGACTTCAGTAACGTATTCGATTGAATAATCTACACCAACAACCTCTCCATTGAGCCATCATTTGAAGTAGCTCCTGAATAACACAATAGTGCATAATCCTCAACTAATGATGCATAAGCTATTGTATCTTCATATCTCGCGGTGGTCGAATATGTCATCTCCTTCTAGTCATCCTCACACATGGTAGTAGGTTTCTTCGACTTCCCGAATAATACCTTAATCTGTTCTGTGGCAATACGCGATCATCCTAACTTGTCACAGGCTGAAACTGATGTTATCAAAATTTTAAATATGCCACTTCGTAGTTATTGTCGTCATCTTGCCGTCTGATTGATAGCTGAGGCTCTGATACCAATTTGTTATGATAAAATCCCAAAATAAACAAATCAATTACATGATAGCTCAAAAAACATCGAGAATACAAAGCACACGGATGTACATGGTTGGACTTGTAGCCTACGTCTATAGATGAAGGAGGAAAATAGTTTTACTATCATTTGTAAGGAATATAATATAAAGTCTCTCAATCACTAATCCCAAATAGCATCTAAAAAGCACTCAATACAATCTCTATAAACAATCTCTACTGCCTGTAGAGCCAACCAAATAGGGAGCCAATTTAAGAACCTCTTGAATCTTTGCTTTAACCTGCATAGCCTTCTCAATGCTTGATGCTGTTGTCAGGTGAATCAAATACATCTCTCAGAAAAACGAACGAAAGAGAGCCATATAGATAAGCCGAATTACTTCTCATGGCTTCAAAGAGAGCCTTGCTCTGTATTTCTAGAGGCGTACCAACTGCCCTTGATCTGGACTTCTCCTTTTATAGTTTCTCCAAGGATCAAATTGGATAAGAACCCAATTCTCAGTTGGACTTATTATCCTAACAAACTCTAAATTCTTATCTCCAATTCTTATCTAATAAGAATCAAATGAAACAAATAACAAACCCCATATCATGAGCTGCTCTATCTGCCGTAGGAGCCAAGCATGCTTTGGCATTAGCATGTAACTGATTTCAAAATCCAATCATCAACAACTTAAATAGTTGCTATCCTGGGCCAAGTCCTACAAGCCAAATAAAGCACCGTGTTTGAGATTGGTATTTGAGTGACACATAACAAATCTCCATATTGACTTAAAATACATCGAAAGTTCTTAACACAAAAATTTACTAACTTACTCCACCTTCTCTAAAAGCCCCGCTGGGCATTACGTATGGCACATACTGATCAAATCCAAGCACTGCTTGAACTTGCCAACTGAAAAAGACTTCAGTAACATACTGACCCAATGGTCTGCACCAACACTAATCTCTCCACTTAGCCATCACTTGAAGTAGCTCCTGAATAACATAGTGGTGCATAATCGTCAACTGATGATGCATAAGCTACTGTATCTTCATATCTCGCGGTGGTCGAATATCTCGTCTCCTTCCAATCATTCTCACACATGGTTGCAGGTTTCTTCTACTTCCTGAATAATGCCTTCATCAATCCATTCTGTTTCGATACGGCGATCATCCTAACTTGTCATAGACTAAAATTGATGTTGCTCTTAAACTTTTGAATATCCCACTTCATAGTGGTTTTCGTCATATTGCCGTCTGATTGATAGCTGAGGCTTTGATACCAATTTTTTATGATAAAATCTCAAGATAAACGAATATCAATCGCATGATAGCACAGAAAATATCAAGAACACAAAACACACATATATACGGGGTTGGGGGGGGGGGGTGCGGATGGGGTCTCAAGTGAAATGTTGGTCATGATTTTATTAGCCAGGATTGCTGAAAAACATTGTTATGTATCGTCAGTGTTATGCTCAGTTCTCTGCTATGTATTTAGAGGCCAATGGGTTGTTCTGTGTCCATTTATGCAGCACTGTTTGATTGTAGATCATGCATTCCTGGTCATTTCTTATGCCATTGGTTATGGTTTCAATTTTCTGCTTTTTCATATCATGTGCATTACATGCTTAACTCATATTGATGCCTCCGCGTAACTATCTTTCCTGTGGAATTTTGTGGCTGGTCTTCGTTTGACAACTAAATGCAAATGTCTAGTTACCAGCACTCTGCATTTCATTTTTTGTATTAGTGTGGTGTCGCAAGGGTGAAGCCAAAGTTTTGTCTCAATGATATGCATCCCATGCACTTATTTCACTTCTTTTTCTCATTTGGTCTTTGGGAGAATACTTCACCATAGCCCAATACATGTCTATTCTTTCTCTTGTGGGATTTCTCTATTTGTATGGTTGCAATCATAATGTGTTGGTTACCTTTATTTATTTCTAAAATATGAAATGCTTACTAATATATTTTATACTAGTGGGGTGGTCAGAGATCTAATTTCATTTAAATTATGCACTAGTGGCCTTGGGATCAGTGGCCAATTTCATTTGTACATCATTGGTCATGGCCTTTATTTCACAACTATGACATGATACCTTTCGTGGATTACTCCGATCACAATGTTACCTGCTACTGCATCATTTGTGGGAGTTATATGATCACCGATTTATCCTATATTAGAAGATAAATAATTTTCTTTCTTTTTCCCTTCTCTTATCAATTTGTAAGCAGCTATATCCACATTGGAGTTTGTGTTCGGAGCTAGTGACCTATTATTTTCATAGGGGAAGTGTTGCAACTCCAATAGTGAATGGTGGTTCATCAAATATACATGATAGAAGGTGTCTGATGTACATTAATCCAATGAGCGCAAGACCTAATCATAAATAGCAACTTAAGGGATGAATGATTGTATAAAATAAACTCTATAGTTGAGCTTTCTTCAAGCAGAATAGTACTAGAATGAGTGAGACCTTGGGGTATCCTCAATTGGGCAGGATAAACGGAACAAGATTCAACAATGATCAATAATTTTTTGTGCAGAGTGCCAAAGCGAGTCAAATATCACAGAGCCTACTGCCCCTTCACAAAGGGGTGTTATGCCCATGCAAACTTGAAAAAAAATTCATGATTGTCTTGAAGTGGCGGAACCTACTGGAACATTACACAAGGGTGTGAGAGCCTATGGAAATTTGCAGAGGCAACCGTGTTTCTCTGCCAGGAAGCTGGACACTTAAAACTTTGGGGGTTAATGTGTGTTTATAATGTATCTGACCTTTATAAGCAGAATCATGGATTAAAACTCCATCATTGCAAACTTCTGATGGCATGCTGCACACCTTTTTCTTTCAAGCAAGGTTTGTGAATTTTAGCCACTTCTTAACTATCTTTTTTAGAACACCAGAATATGCTTCTTGCTTCAATATAAGGCTAAAATTCTCCTTCCCCGAGACTGGAAAGTGTCTTTTAATGGCTGCCAAATAGTATCACATTCTATACCCTTTCTACGTAATGTTGTCTATTAATAACTTCGATTACCCTTTTTTAAACGACTTCTGTAAAAGTGATTGACTTATGAAGTACATCCTTTTGTGCAAACTTCTTGAATGGTTGAGGGGATGGCAGTGAAGGGTATTATTGAGCTACCTTCAGTTTCCAGATTTTCCATCAGGTTTTGTTGGATTGTTGTTCTGCCACATTCTAACTGTTCCTAGTACAACTCCTTTGCTGATGGTAGTTGTATGATTTTATATGATATATGGAATCATTTGTATCTCTTTTGAATGCCAAATTGTTACGTTCTATGTTTTGGTTGTGGGTAGTTAAAATGGTTTGTTTAAGTTTAATGTCATGCTTCTCCATTTGAGGTTCTGATGTTGGTTTGCTGCCGCGATCATTGTGCAATCCCTTTCTGTAAGATTTCTGGAACATACCTTGTAACTTGCTTTAATGATTACCTGACAATTATTATTATTATTTTTTCTAGTTAAATGTGTAATCGCCCATATTTATGTGATAGGTTGGGATCTCAACTCGCGCTTGCTAAATAGATTGAAGTCAGCTCTTGACAATATTGTTGTCTAATTTTCTCCCAACAAAAAAAAAAGAAAAGAAAAGAAAAAGAATACTGTTGTGCAATTGCTTCTCATGCTATTCTTTCTTTTATTGACTGCGTACTCTTGTAGATGGACGTGTTTGAGAACACCTTGTGTCATTAATTTCACTTGAGCTAACTTTTTGATAGTGGCTTTAAGATTTTGGCTAACGAAACAAGTATAACAGATAGCAGAGCGAGATTAGTTGCTGGGTCATTTCAAGGGTACTCTGGGCATGTAGATGGTAAACCAAGTGATGCTCGTTTCTATCACCCAAAGGGAGTAACCACTGATGACAAGGGAAATGTCTATGTAGCAGATACATCTAATTTGGCTATTCGAAAAATAGGAGAATCAGGTGATAGTTCGAACAAATATCTTGAACTTTGCACCCTTTGTTTGGAGAATTTTTTTTCCCATCATATGACAATTGGCTCAAATTATTTGGTTTCAGGAGTGACAACTATTGCAGGAGGGAAGTCAAATATTGCAGGGTATAGAGATGGCCCGAGTGAGGATGCTAAATTTTCCACCGACTTTGATCTAGTGTATATTGGAAGTACTTGTTCTTTGCTAGTTGTTGACAGGGGCAATGCTGCTCTTCGTCAAATTTCTCTTCAGCAAGAAGATTGTGATCAGCAGTTTAACTCAATTTCAACTTCAGGTTGGATCTAAATGACTCATAGATTTCTTTTATCAAATAATTTCATGGTCATGTGTATATGCATGGATATAAGTATGATTTAACAAATGAATGATGGTATCTTGTGGTATCAATAATCTTTTTAGGCTCTTTCAGCTTATGTATTTGTCCGAATGATTTTGACCATTTCCCATGTGGTCATTTTTCACCAAGTCTAAATAACTTTCAGGCCATGAGGAGCATTATACATGTCATTAACGAGTAATATCTACATCCTCATACTTGTATTGTTTATGTTGTACAGATATCATGATGGTCTTTGGTGCAGTGTTGGCTGGATATATTTTCTGTCTGCTTCAACATGGATTTGGTTCTTCTCTCTCCCAAAGAGTGGTGCGTCTTTTATCACACATTCTTCCTCACTTCTTGTGTCAAGAAAATGGCAAGGAAAAAAGAAAAGAAGAAGAAGAAGAAGAAGAAGAAGAAGAATAAAAAAGGAAAAAAATCAATTTATAAGAGAAATATTTGGCAGGTTTCAAGATGGGATTAGTCCCTAAACTTATGATATAAACAAAATGGATTAGTTGCACATAACCCCATGTAATATTACGCTTTGAAACTTACTACTATAGTTTGCTTTGAAAATTACTACTGCTGTAGTTTGATTTGGCGAGTGAATTTTTTTCACTCTTTTACCCTCAGTTATTTGTCAAAAAAAAATTTCTCTCTTTCTGTGAGGGTAAAAGAGTCAAAAGATTTCACTCAAGTGTCTATCTGCCAAAATCAAAATACATGGGCAATAAGTTCCAAACAGTGATACTAAGTGGGGTCTATTTACCAAGTAGAAACTTTTTTTTGGTTTCCCATGAGGTATCCCCACATCTTATTATGGATGGGACTAATCCCCGCTCGCGCTTCGTGGCTAGCGCTGGCCTAAGGGTTTTTTACCTGCTAGGGGATTTGAACACGGGACTTGCCCTCTATGGATCGTCCCTCAACAGGAGCGCAGCGGGGCCTTACACCGCTGAGCCAACCCTGCGGGTTCAAGTAGAATCTAATAGAGTTCCATTTTTCATCTTTTTTCTTTAATCTCTTTACATCTGGATACTATGTTCTTTACAAGTCACATTGTTTTGACCAGACACAGTAGAACCTCGACGCTTTAAATTGAAAGTCTTAAATTAGTGAAATTCAAGAAAAACTGAAGAAAGCACCAATTAGGCCTGTATTACACCATGATATTTATATTCCTTTATCCAATTCTACATGGATTTGCTAACGACGTAGATGATTAATTTCATCGAACCCATGTTTCCTCATGTGTTTTTACATCAACAAATTATGTTTTCTTTCTCCTGAAATCAACGTATCTTTTTTGTTTATACAGAAGCAAGCCTCTGAAAACAAAAAGCTTGATCATCACAAAGTCCCAGAGAAACCAACTCTAGTTGTCGAAAGCCTATCAGAAGAACCAAATGCTGGTTGGCCATCACTCAGTACTCTCCTCTCCGATCTTTTCAAATTCTCAATGGAAGCAATTGGCAACACACTCCTCAACTTTATCCCCCAAAATCCCATAAAATCAAAACAAGGCCTCACTCCTCTAAAGGATAATCTCGTAATGCCTGAAGACCAAACAGAGCCACAAACTATAGCACAAAAGAAAATAAGCCCTTCTCCCGTCACTGAGACTCTAATTCAAGAAACACCACAATTGAGGCAACACAAGAGCAATAAACCACAGAAATATAAGGATTCTACGGTTTCAAGCAAGCATAGATCATCAAAGAGGCAAGAGTACTCAGAATTTTATGGTCCAAGTGAAGGTGCTCAGATGAGTTCTAAAGGGCAGAAAGAGAGAAGCAGGCATAGGCATCGAGAAAAAAGCGGAGAAGTTTATTCAGCTGTTGGTGCTGATTCTAAGAATGCTGAGATGAAATCGGTTGAGTATAGCGATGCTAAGTTTGATCAGTATACTTTCAGGAACAAGTATGGCACAGATAATACATATCGGTATTAAGTTTTGAATGATGTATTGTTGCTTGTTAGACTGTGTTGCATGATGTTGTACTCTAATAGGATTTTGGAAAATGTATAATGATATTAGGACTTGTGCTCCAATGGATTATGTAAGATCACTTCATAGCTTTTCTTTTTAGAATCTTTCTAAATCATGGTATTTGCTAATTTGTCTGGCAAATTATGATGAAACTCAAAATTTGTCCTCTATTGCATGCTTACCACAGGAATTGATCGGTGTAAAGTTGAGAATTGGTGATGATCATAAGAGAAAGCCCATGTTTAGAGATTAGTAATTATATTAAGAATAAAGCATATTTGTTATAATCCATGGTTTATCTCATTCTTGTAATCATAGGAGGGATTATAATCGGCTATTAACTGTGACCAATTCATAGGAGGGATTATAATCGGCTATTAACTGTGACCAATTTTGTTTTAAGATAGCAATTTTTTAAGGGTAAATACCCCACACACACACACACACACACACCAACAAAAAAAAGAAAAGAAAAGAAAAGAAAAGAAAAGAATACTGTTGTGCAATTGCTTCTCATGCTATTCTTTCTTTTATTGACTGCGTACTCTTGTAGATGGACGTGTTTGAGAACACCTTGTGTCATTAATTTCACTTGAGCTAACTTTTTGATAGTGGCTTTAAGATTTTGGCTAACGAAACAAGTATAACAGATAGCAGAGCGAGATTAGTTGCTGGGTCATTTCAAGGGTACTCTGGGCATGTAGATGGTAAACCAAGTGATGCTCGTTTCTATCACCCAAAGGGAGTAACCACTGATGACAAGGGAAATGTCTATGTAGCAGATACATCTAATTTGGCTATTCGAAAAATAGGAGAATCAGGTGATAGTTCGAACAAATATCTTGAACTTTGCACCCTTTGTTTGGAGAATTTTTTTTCCCATCATATGACAATTGGCTCAAATTATTTGGTTTCAGGAGTGACAACTATTGCAGGAGGGAAGTCAAATATTGCAGGGTATAGAGATGGCCAGTGAGGATGCTAAATTTTCCACCGACTTTGATCTAGTGTATATTGGAAGTACTTGTTCTTTGCTAGTTGTTGACAGGGGCAATGCTGCTCTTCGTCAAATTTCTCTTCAGCAAGAAGATTGTGATCAGCAGTTTAACTCAATTTCAACTTCAGGTTGGATCTAAATGACTCATAGATTTCTTTTATCAAATAATTTCATGGTCATGTGTATATGCATGGATATAAGTATGATTTAACAAATGAATGATGGTATCTTGTGGTATCAATAATCTTTTTAGGCTCTTTCAGCTTATGTATTTGTCCGAATGATTTTGACCATTTCCCATGTGGTCATTTTTCACCAAGTCTAAATAACTTTCAGGCCATGAGGAGCATTATACATGTCATTAACGAGTAATATCTACATCCTCATACTTGTATTGTTTATGTTGTACAGATATCATGATGGTCTTTGGTGCAGTGTTGGCTGGATATATTTTCTGTCTGCTTCAACATGGATTTGGTTCTTCTCTCTCCCAAAGAGTGGTACGTCTTTTATCACACATTCTTCCTCACTTCTTGTGTCAAGAAAATGGCAAGGAAAAAAGAAAAAGAAAAGAAGAAGAAGAAGAAGAAGAAGAAGAATAAAAAAAGGAAAAAAAAAATCAATTTATAAGAGAAATATTTGGCAGGTTTCCAAGATGGGATTAGTCCCTAAACTTATGATATAAACAAAATGGATTAGTTGCACATAACCCCATGTAATATTACGCTTTGAAACTTACTACTATAGTTTGCTTTGAAAATTACTACTGCTGTAGTTTGATTTGGCGAGTGAATTTTTTTCACTCTTTTACCCTCAGTTATTTGTCAAAAAAAAATTTCTCTCTTTCTGTGAGGGTAAAAGAGTCAAAAGATTTCACTCAAGTGTCTATCTGCCAAAATCAAAATACATGGGCAATAAGTTCCAAACAGTGATACTAAGTGGGGTCTATTTACCAAGTAGAAACTTTTTTTTGGTTTCCCATGAGGTATCCCCACATCTTATTATGGATGGGACTAATCCCTTCGGCTTAGTTAATGCTTGGCCCTAGGGTTTTACACGCTAGGGATTTGAACACGGACTTGCCCTCTATGGATCGTCCCTCAGGGAGGCCTTGTGAGACCTTGCATGAGCCAACCTAGAGTTCAAGTAGAATCTAATAGAGTTCCATTTTTCATCTTTTTCTTTAATCTCTTTACATCTGGATACTATGTTCTTTACAAGTCACATTGTTTTGACCAGACACAGTAGAACCTCGGCGCTTTAAATTGAAAGTCTTAAATTAGTGAAATTCAAGAAAAACTGAAGAAAGCACCAATTAGGCCTGTATTACACCATGATATTTATATTCCTTTATCCAATTCTACATGGATTTGCTAACGACGTAGATGATTAATTTCATCGAACCCATGTTTCCTCATGTGTTTTTACATCAACAAATTATGTTTTCTTTCTCCTGAAATCAACGTATCTTTTTTGTTTATACAGAAGCAAGCCTCTGAAAACAAAAAGCTTGATCATCACAAAGTCCCAGAGAAACCAACTCTAGTTGTCGAAAGCCTATCAGAAGAACCAAATGCTGGTTGGCCATCACTCAGTACTCTCCTCTCCGATCTTTTCAAATTCTCAATGGAAGCAATTGGCAACACACTCCTCAACTTTATCCCCCAAAATCCCATAAAATCAAAACAAGGCCTCACTCCTCTAAAGGATAATCTCGTAATGCCTGAAGACCAAACAGAGCCACAAACTATAGCACAAAAGAAAATAAGCCCTTCTCCCGTCACTGAGACTCTAATTCAAGAAACACCACAATTGAGGCAACACAAGAGCAATAAACCACAGAAATATAAGGATTCTACGGTTTCAAGCAAGCATAGATCATCAAAGAGGCAAGAGTACTCAGAATTTTATGGTCCAAGTGAAGGTGCTCAGATGAGTTCTAAAGGGCAGAAAGAGAGAAGCAGGCATAGGCATCGAGAAAAAAGCGGAGAAGTTTATTCAGCTGTTGGTGCTGATTCTAAGAATGCTGAGATGAAATCGGTTGAGTATAGCGATGCTAAGTTTGATCAGTATACTTTCAGGAACAAGTATGGCACAGATAATACATATCGGTATTAAGTTTTGAATGATGTATTGTTGCTTGTTAGACTGTGTTGCATGATGTTGTACTCTAATAGGATTTTGGAAAATGTATAATGATATTAGGACTTGTGCTCCAATGGATTATGTAAGATCACTTCATAGCTTTTCTTTTAGAATCTTTCTAAATCATGGTATTTGCTAATTTGTCTGGCAAATTATGATGAAACTCAAAATTTGTCCTCTATTGCATGCTTACCACAGGAATTGATCGGTGTAAAGTTGAGAATTGGTGATGATCATAAGAGAAAGCCCATGTTTAGAGATTAGTAATTATATTAAGAATAAAGCATATTTGTTATAATCCATGGTTTATCTCATTCTTGTAATCATAGGAGGGATTATAATCGGCTATTAACTGTGACCAATTCATAGGAGGGATTATAATCGGCTATTAACTGTGACCAATTTTGTTTTAAGATAGCAATTTTTTTAAGGGTAAATACCCCACACACACACACACACACACACACACCAACAAAAAAAAAAATTGTACTTCACAGTTTTGGTGTAATGGTTTTCTTAACTTTAATTGTTGATAGGTGGCCGAGAGTCCATGAAAGTGAGAGAGTTTGGTGTTGCTGATGTAGTGAAGTCTATGGCTTGGTTTGGGGAGAGCAATATGTTTGGGGACCAAAAAGGACTACATGATAATCAACAGCATAACTGGGGCGTTATCAGGTGTATTCCCATGTGGGAGACTTACTTTGCCCTTGCTTGTCCCACTTTCCCTCTGGAGATCTGCTTCTGGGAAAGGTATATGAATTCATGCTCCTGTTTTTGAGTTTACTTCCATTTTTTTTCCCTCATCGGCAATGTTAGTTTATATCCATGTTTGAAACATTATTTATAGGTTCTTTTTTTTTGGCTAAATGACACTTAAATACCTTACAGTTTCACACTCTTAGCACTTATATACCCTCAGTTGTATTTCGTAGCGTTTATATACCCTGAGTTGGTCAAAATTGGCATATTAATACCCTATATTTTGCAAACATGACAATTTTATTCAAAAGTTCCCATATAATATTTATATGCTAATCTTATAGTTTTTCTCTATTAAGTTTGTTGAATTCATTGTTAAATCTTTTAAAATTCTATTTTTGAAATAGAATTATGATATATTTAAATTAGAATTTGGGTAGGTTTAATAGTAATTAATAAATATTAATGGTTAGAATGCTCCAAAATTAACATATGAATGTTATATGAGAACTTCGGATGAAAATTTTCACGTTTGCAAAATATAAGGTATTAAAGTGCCAATTTTGACCAACTAAGGGTATATAAATGCTACAAAGTACAACTGAGGGTATATAAGTGCTAAAGGAGTGAAACTATAAGGTATTTAAGTGCTATTTAGCCTTTTTTTTAAAGGAAACCACCCCTAACTTAGGCTCTATTTTACATGACCACTCTTTTTCAAAAGACCACCCCTATCCATCCAATTTTCCATCCAAAAAATTATAGTTTGACGGTTTTACCCCTACATATGTTTAATTTTGTTGAATTTGGGTATCAAAGTTAAATACCCTGAATTATTTTCCCTTTTAACTTTGATAACCTAAAATTATTTTTGCCCAAAAATACCCCAAAGTCTGCTTCAATTTTTCACTTTGATACCTCAAAGTTCTTTCTGCCCAAATACCCCAAAGTTCAACACAATTTAACTTTGGTACCCCCCGAGTTCGAAAAAATTTAATTTTGATATCCCAGAGTTATAACAAAATTTGATTTACTACCCAAAGTCTAACAAAATTTAACTTTGATGCCTAAAGTTCAACAAATTAAACCTATGTTGGGGTAAAACCGTAAAACTATAATTTTTTGGATGGGAAATGGAATGGAAAAGGGCATGAGTAGTGGTTCTGTTATGGATGCCTTAAATACACGCGATCGAAGTCGGCTTCTCGGCTCGATCATGCTTTGGCCGAGAGAATGCTATTTTGAGTTGGTAACAAATTCGTTTATGCAAGGTCCTAATTGCAAAAGGACATGGACACCTAATTAACTTGGAAATAATCTTGATCAATTAAAGATTCTAATTGATTAGGAATCCCACATATTCTAGAATTCAATTTGCTGACATAATCAATCATATGGAAATTCTATTGCCACTGTGATTCTATTTCCTTGAGAAGCAAGCAATTAGCCTTTTGGATCTATATATATAGAAGGTCATCCGAGATTAAATAATCATCATCAATCTACAGGACACCAATCAAGAAGAGAGAGTTCTCTTGTGAAGCCTATTTGATATTTTTCTTTTGTTCCTTTATTTGAGAGAGATTGTATTAGGCTTTTGGGGTGTATTAGGGGTTGAGTGATTGAGAGATCTCCACATTGTATTCCTCACAACTTAGTAAAGCTATTCTCCTCCTTCGCCCGTGGATGTAGGTTACAAGCTGAACCACGTATATTCTTGTGTTATTTGTATTCTCGATATTTTTTGTGCTTTCGTGTGATTGATAGTAGTTTATTCCTGGGGATTTGTCTTAATAAATTAGTATCAAAGCCCTCAGCTATCAATCAGATGAGAAGATGACGACAACCACTACGAAGTGGGATATTAAGAAGTTTGACGGCAACATCAGTTTCAGCCTTTAGCAAGTTAGGATGATCGCCGAGTTGACATAGAGTGGATTGAAGAAGGTTTTTTTGGGAAGTCGAAGAAATCGACTAACATGACGGAGGAAGATTCAAACAAGTTGGATAATAAAGCTCTCATAGCGATCAGTTATGTTTGACAAATAAAGTCTTGCAAGAAGTTCTTACGGAGAAGACAACCGTTGATTTATGGTCTAAATTGGAGGATTTGTATTTGACGAAGTCGCTCACTCATCGCCTCCTCTTGAAGTAGCGTGTGTACACACTTCGGATGTCGGAAGGTACACCCATCAAATCTCATATTGGTGAATTTAATTCTGTAATTACAGATTTGAGTAAGATTGATAATGAAGATCAAGCCCGATTATTACTATGTTCTTTGCCACCTTCCTACAAGCACTTCATGGATACTATGATTTACGGTCGAGATTCTATTGGCATCAAGGATGTCAAAGAGAACTTATTAAATAAGGAGAAGATCGACAAAGAGTTAACTACAAGCAAAAGTGGTGATAAAGCTGATGGCTTGTTTGTTCGAGGAAGATCGGAAGAAAGGGGCTTTGGAGGTAACAGATATAAGTCGAAGCACATGAATCTAACCTGCAGATATTGCAAGAAGAAAGGGCACATCAAGACCGATTATTACAGGTTGAAGAAACAAGAAGAAACAAGAAGAGAATGAAGGAAAATCAAAGGAGGACTCCGCTAAAGTTGGTATTGCTGAAGATATAATTTTATTGGTTACCGATGATAAGACCAGAAGCACTGAAGATTGGATTTTGGATTCGGGTTGTTCTTATCATATATGTCCTAATCGGGACTGGTTCACCACTTATGAAGCTATTGATGGTGGAGTTGTTCTCATGGGGAATAACGCCTCATACAAAACTGTTGGAAAATGGACAATTCGAATTAAGATGCATGATGGAGTCATCAGAACCTTGACTGATGTTAGGCATGTTCCAGGTTTAAGGAAGAATCTCATCTCTTTGGGCACTCTTGATAGCTTTTGGTGCAATTTTTCATGTAAAGGTGGAGTTCTTAGAGTTACTAAAGGCTCTCTTGTGGTTATGAAAGGAAAGAAGATCGGTAGCTTGTATGTTTTGTAGGGTTCTACCATTATCGGTTCGGCTGTGGTTGCATCATCGATATCAGAAACAGATACTACCAGATTATGACATATGAGACTTGGTCGTATAAGTGAGCGCGGATTGGCTGAGTTGAGCAAGAAGGGTCTTTTATGCGGGCAGAGTACAGAAAAATTAGGATTTTGCAAGCATTGCATCTTCAGGAAGCAGAAAAGAGTCAGCTTCAGTATGGCAGTGCATCAGACTAAAGGTACTTTGGATTATATCCATTCAGATCTTTGGGGACCTTCTCAAGTTACCTCGAAGGGTGATAGTTCAAAATATTTATTGACCTTCATTGATGACTATTCTAGGAAGGCTTTGGTCTATTTTTTGAGACATAAAGATGAGGTGTTTGTAACTTTCAAGAAATGAAAGTCTTTGATTGAGAAGCAGTCTGGAAGGCTGATTAAGAGGCTTAGAACTGATTATGACCTTGAGTTTTGTGGAGGGGAATTTAATGAGCTCTGCAAGAAGGAGGGAATCGTTAGACATCGCACAGTCCCTCGTACACCGCAACAGAATGGAGTGGCAGAATATATAAATAGAACCCTTTTGGAGAAAGCTCGTTGTATGTTGTTCAATGCAGGTTTAGGCAAGGAATACTAGGTGGAAGCAGTGAATACAGCTTGTTAATTAGTGAATCGATCGTCATCTACTGCTATCAGTTATAAAACTGCAGAGGAGGTTTGGTCCTGTAAGCCTACAGATTATTCTAATCTTAGAATATTTGGTTGCCCTGCATATGCACATGTTAGTCAAGGGAAACTTGAGCCTCGAGTAAAGAAGTGCATATTCCTAGGTTATGCATTGCGTGTTAAGGGTTTTAGGTTGTGGTGTCTTGATCCGAAGTCTCCTAAGATTATTATCAGTCGTGATGTCACTTTTGATGAGTCTGCTATGTTCTACTAAAAATAGTCACCGGTTTCAGTTAATAATAAGGCGCGCATTACATGACAGAAGGTGGAGTTAGAAATTCGTAATTCACCTCTTCAGCAGGATAAGACTACGGGAGTGTAGCGGCCAAATCCCATTTAAGTAGATGAAGCACCTCAACAGCTGCAGAAAGAGCGGGAATACACTATTGCTGGAGATCGGTCTAGACGAGAGATTTGACCACCGCAAAGATATGAAGATACAATAGCTTATGCACTGTCAGTAGACAATTGTGTGCCCTTCAGCTATTCAGGAGCTACGTCAGGTGATGGTTTCACTAAGAGTTATGGTCGTCGTGTGGACAATTCAGTCGATTTATTGAGGATGCCTCTTTCAGTTGGCAAGTTTAAGCCGGGCTTGGACTTGATCGATATGTGCCGCATTTGTTGCCCTGCGGGGCTGTTAGAGAAAGTGGAGTAAATTAGCTTTTTTGAGTGAGGAATTATTGGTGTATTTGAGTCAAGGTGGAGATTTGTTATGGATGCCTCAAATACACACATTCGAAGTCGGCATCTCGGCTCGGTCATGCTTTGGCCGAGAGAATGCTATTTTGAGTTTGTAACAAATTTGTTTATGCAAGGTCCTAATTGCAAAAGGACATGGACACCTAATTAACTAGGAAATAATTTTGATCAATTAAATATTCTAATTGATTAGGAATCCCACATATACTAGAATTCAATTTGCTGACATAATCAATCATATGAAAATTCTATTGCCACTGTGATTCTATTTCCTCGAGAAGCAAGCAATTGGCCTTTTGGATCAATATATATATATATACACAAGGTCATCCGAGATTAAATAATCATCATCAATCTACAGGGCACCAATTAAGAAGAGAGAGTTCTCTTGTGAAGCCTATTTGATATTTTTTTGTTTCTTTATTTGAGAGAGATTGTATTAGGCTTTTGGGGTGTATTAGGAATTGAGTGATTGAGATATCTCCACATTGTATTCCTCATAACTTAGTAAAGCTATTCTCCTCCTTTGCCCGTGGATGTAGGCTACAAACGTAAATCCGTGAGTTATTTGTGTTCTTGATTTTTTTCGTGCTTTCGTGTATTGATATTAGTTTATTCCTGGGGATTTGTCTTAACAGGTTCAATGTTAACGGAATGGTAGATATGGGTGGTTTTCTCTATTTGAGTAATTAAGAATGTTAACGTGAAATAGGGCCTAAGTTAGGGATGGTTCTCTGAAAAAACCTGTCATTTATACATGTATCTTTCCTCCATGCCTTGTGCTATTGACTCTACTTGAGATGTATAAAATAAGCCACATTTCTTTTATTAAGCTTTTATTTGTACTGAACTGTAGCTAAAGAGAACATTCTTCATGAAGTTGCATGTCCAATTTCTCTAACTAATTTATTGGTTTGCTTTATTCTAGGCCCACGAAGATTATACCTTAATTCTTTGAGAGGGTAAACAATATCATGAACAGAATTGTCAGGCTTAAGAAGTTAATGACTCTCCATGATCTTAAAGCAAGCTAGATGATGGAGAAGTTAGAGATTGATAAAAATTTATGTCAGATGCAAAAGACGGTGCATGTCAGTATTATTCTTGTAGATTTGCCCTTAGCGCTCTTATTTATCAATCTTGCTAAGTTGTCTGGCTAACTGATATCTCTCTGATTCCAGCTCCCTTCAACTTTTTCTGATATCATGAGGCTGACACGCAGTTGCTTTCCACTTTTATCCTGTTTATTGGTTTTCCGCAGGAAAGGCTTCTGTAGCAACTTATGCCTCAAAACCCTCAACAATCCTCATAAATTATTAACCCTTATGCCACTGGTGTTTCACAACAGCATTTGAATTTGAATCCCATTGGTCTTTGGATTTCATATGCTATTATTTGAGTCCTAATGCATATTGGACTCTTAGGTCCAGTTCATATACAGCTGGGATTATTGAAGCCCAAGGCTTGGTCATTAAAGCCCAAGCCCACTCAAATTGCAGCTCCATACAATGGTTCGGAATCAGATCAGAGAGTTAGCAGCCCTCGACGCGGTTAGGATCAGCCTATGATTAAGAGCTTATTAATTGAGGGTTTTATTACTTATGTGTATATATCTCTTTTTTGGAGAATTAGCCGTCATTGTCTCTGTAACAAAAAAAAAAAACAGAGAGAGAGAGAGAGAGAGAGAGGGGCTTGAGGGTTTGGCCTTTTAAGTTCTTATATTCCTTTCTCTTTCCATAGTGAAATTTCTTTGATGTCTCTATTGTGGACGTAGCCCAAATTGGGTGAACCATGTAAATATCTGTGTTTGAGATTGCTTGTCGTTTATTCTCGTGCTTGTTCTTCATAATTATTTCTGCTCGATTGTGCATGAATTCTAACACATTGGTATCAGAGCTCTGGTTTTCGGTTTGTTTTGTGCGCATAGAAGATGTCTGCGAAATACAAGATTGAGAGTTTGACCGTGATGTCAATTTTGGTCTTTGGCAAGTGCAAATGCGGATTCTTTTTCAGCAAGTATTACAGAAGGCTTTGTTGGGGAAAGAGAAGATGCCGACATCAATGGCCGATGATGAAAACTTTGAGATGGATGAAAAGGCATTTCAATCCCATTGTGCTTGTCAAACGAGGTTTTTTGGGAAATAGTGTACGAGAAGACCGCGGCGGGCCTATGGCTCAAATTGGAATCTCTTTACATGACAAAAAAACTCCCCAACCGACTGCACTTAAAACAAAGATTATTTATGCTTCGCATGATGGAAAATACATCTATTAAATCACATCTTGATGAATTTAATTCTATTATTATGGATTTGAAGAATGCAGATGTAAAGGTAGAAGATGAAGATCAGGCTTTGTCACTGTTATGTTCGTTAACGCCCCCTTACAAGCACTTTAGGGAAACTATGATATATGATAGAGAATCTATCTCGATGAAAGATGTGAAATCATCTTTATTCTCGAAAGAGTTGATGAACAAAGAGTTGATCGGATCCAGTGATGGTAAAGTCAAAGCCCTACATGTTCGAGGCAAAAATATGGAGCGTGGTTCTAGTTGTAAAATTAAGTCAAGATCAAAGTAGAAGACTAAGAGCAAATTCTGTAACTACTGCAAGAAGAAAGGGCATGTCATGAATGAATATTGGAAGCTTCAGAATAAAGATAAGAAGAAAAATTAGAGCAAAGAAGATTCTGTAGAGGCTAGCGTTGTCGAGGATGATTCTTATGGTTTTGTTCTCTTGGCTATAAATTCAGGCAAATCCAAGGATGAATGGATTTTAGACTCCGGTTATATTTATCATGTGTGCCTCAATAGAAATTGATTTTCCACCTACGAATCAGTTGAAGGTGGAGTTGTGCTTATGGGAAATGATTCTCATTGTAAAGCGATTGACATTGGTACAATTGAAGTTAGAATGCATGATGGTATTGCGAGGACATTGTCAGATATTTATCATGTTCTAGATTTGACGAAAATATAAAAAAATCTCATCTCTCTAGGCACTCTTGAAGCTAACACGTGCAAGTACTCAGCCAAAGGTGGATTTTTGACAGTTTTTAGAGGTGCCCTAGTTATCATGAAGGAAAAAAAGTTTTAAGAAATCTCTACATCTTGCAAGGAAAGATAGTTACAGGTGCTGCTGCTGTTACTACATCGTCATTATTAGAGATCGACACCACCAAGTTGTGGCATATGAAACTGGGTCATATGAGCGAGAGGGGCATGACTATACTCAACAAGAGGGGACTTCTTTCTGGTCAAAGTACAGGAAAGATGAATTTTTGTGAGCACTGCGTTCTTAGCAAGCAAAAGCGTGTCGGTTTCAATACAGCTGTGCACAGAACCAAAGGCACTTTGGATTACGTCCATTCTAATTTGTAGGGTCCCTCACATGTTCCTTTAAAGGGCGGTGCTAGGTATATGTTAACATTCATCGATGATTACTAACGCAAAATTTAGGTTTACATGCTAAAACGTAAGGATGAAGTGTACAAGCATTTTAAGCAGTGGAAGACATTGATTGAGAAGCAGTATGATAGAAAAATTAAGAGACTGAGAACCGATAATGATTAGAATTCTGCTCCTCAGAGATTGATGAATACTATAAGGATGAGGATATAGTTGGACATCGGACTGTGCGACACACATTATAATAAAACGGTATTACAGAATGGATGAATAAGACTCTTCTTGAGAGAGCTCGTTGTAAGTTGTTGAATGTTGTTGCATGCCAGCTTATCGAAAGATTTTTAGGTTGAAGCAGTGACTACGGCCTGTTACTTGGTGAATCACTGTCCATCCACATCCATTGATTGCAAGACACTAGAAGAGGTATGGTCTGGCCATCCTACTGATTATTCTAATTTAAGAGTATTTGGTTGTCCTGCATATGCACTTGTAGATCATGGTAAATTAGAACCTACATCTAAAAAAAATATTTTTATTGGTTATGCCTCTGGGGTGAAGGGATATAGGTTGTGGTGCCCTGATCCTAAATGACCTAAACTCATGATTGAGAAAACTATAATATTTCATAAGTTTGCTATGTTACTTCTGAAAGAAGATACTGCTGTTGTTCTTTCTAATGCTGGTACTACACATAAGAGTACTGGAAAGAAGGTGAAGTTAGAGATCAATTCTCATAGTTCAATTCAACAACCAGTTGTTGGCGTGCCTGAAAATAATAAGGAAATAGAAATTACAATAGAAGATAATACTTATAACATTGCAAAAGGTAAAGTAAAGAGATTGATAAAGCTACCTCAGAGATATGCAGATTTAGCCATTGCATATGCATTGTCAGCAACTCAAGGGAGAGGTGATGCAGGAGAACCGAGCAGTTTTTTAGAGGCCACTTCATCACATGATTCTGCAAATTGATTGATTGCTATGAATGAGGAGATGAAATCTCTTCATAAAAACTAGACTTGAGATTTGATAGTTCCTCTAAAAGGATAAAGAATCATCTGCTGTAAGTAGGTGCTTAAGAAAAAAGAAGGCACTACAGATATTTCAGATGCAAGATATAAGGCTCAACTAGTCGTAAAAGGCTACAGTCAAGTTGAAGGTATTGATTTTAATGATATTTTCTCACTTGTTGTTAAACACACCTCCATTCGTATTGTATTATCACTGGTTGCAGTACATAATTTGGAGTTACAATAATTAGATGTCAAAACAGCTTTCTTGCATGGTGAACTTAAAGAGCAGATTCTATGCAACAATCTGAGGGTTTTGTAATTGAAAAAAGAGAAGATCATGTTTGTTTGCTGAAGAAATCTCTATACGGTTTGAAGCAATCTCATTGTCAATAGTACAAGAAATTTGATTCTTTCATGATTAGTCATGGGTTCAGTATGAACAAATATGTCACATGTCTTTACTTGATGAGATTGAATGATAATTCCTTCATTTATCTACTATTGTATGTCGACGATATGTTGATCTCAGCTAAGGATAAATCTGAGGTGAACAGATTATAGATTCTAGTTTGTGCAGAATTTGAGATGAAAGACTTCGGAGTAGCAAATAAAATTCTTAGCATGGAAATTTCAGAGATAGGAAAGAAAATAAGTTGTGGCTGTCACAGAAAAGGTACATTGAGAAAGTCCTCGCTCGCTTCAATATGCATAAATCGAAACCGGTTACCACTCCTCTTGCAACTCATTTTAGGTTATCAGCATTATTATTGCCTAGCACGGATGCAGATTGTGACTACATGTCTCAGGTACCTTATACGAGTGCAGTTGGGAGCATCATGTATGCGATTGTATGTACTCGACTGGATCTTTCACAAGCAGTCGGTGTTGTTAGTATGGCAAATCCTAGAAAAGAGCACTGCCAAGTGATAAAATGGGTCCTTAGACACTTGAAGGAAACTTTAGGTTTTGGCTTGGTATTTGGTGGAGATAGTGGCACAAATTGCATTGCTACTGGATATGTTGACTCAGATGCAGGTGATTTGGATGAGCGTAGATCAACTACATGTTATGTTTTCACTTTTTCGGGAGATTCTATCCATTGGAGGTCAATACTACAACCTACTATTGCTTTGACTACTACAGAGGCTGAGTTCATGGCGACTATAGAAGCTATGAAGGAAGCAATATAGTTGAGAGGTTTCCTTGGTGAATTGGGAGTAGAGCAAAAAATTACTTTTGTTTATTGTGATAGCCAAAGTACAATTCATTTGGCTAAGCATCCTGTCTTCAATTAAAAAACGAAGCATTTTGAGGTTCGTTATCATTTTATTCGAGAGATTGCTGAGGAAGGTAAAGTAGTCTAGAAGAAGATTGACACGAAGAATAATCCGGCAGATATGTTGACGAAGCCATTACTGTTGGCCAAGTTCAAGCTTTGCTTGGATTTGCTTCATGTCTAAGAACATTGAGGTGCCGTAGGGCGCATTTGCAAAGGCGTTAGCAACACACTATTGAGACAGTGAAGAACTCGTTCGGAATTTTGAGTCAAAGTGGAGATTTGTAGCAACTTATGCCTCAAAAGCCTCAATAATCCTCATAAATTATTAACCCTTATGCCACTGGAGTTTCACAACAGCATATGACTTTGAACCCCATTGGTCTTTGGATTTCATATGCTATTATTTGAGTCCTAACGCATATTGGACTTTTAGGTCCAGTTTATATACAATTTGGATTATTGAAGCCTAAGACTCGGATCATTTAAGCCTAAAGCCCACACAAATTACAGCTCCATACATTGGTTCGGAATCGAATCAGAGAGTTAGCAGCTGTCGACATGGATCGTTAGGATCAGCCTATGATTAAGGGCTAATTAATTGAGGGTTTTATTCTAATTAATTGAGGGTTTTATTACTTATGTGTATATCTCTCTTTTTTTGGAGAATTAGCCGTCATTGTCTCTGTAACTCAAAAACAAGAGAGAGAGCCGTGAGGGTTTGGCCTTTTGAGTTATTGTATTCCTTTCTCTTTTCATAGTGAAATTTCTCCAAACGCCTTTGCCGTGGACGTAGCCCAAATTGGTAAAACCACGTAAATTTCTGTGTAAGCGATTGCTTGTCGTTTATTCTCGTTCTTGTTCTTCGCAATTATTTCAGCTCGATTGTGCACGAATTCTAACAGCTTCACTGTTTTGTAGATAAAACTATTGCATGACCTTTTCATGCTGATTTTTCCCTCTGAATTCCTGATGCGCTTTTGTCTGTAGGATGACACTGGGGTTTTCGTTGATCAAAATGGAAAGCTTCAACAAGATGGAAGGATTTGTTGGTCCGAGGCTCCGCCTATGCTGTAGGTCGCTTAGCAAATCAGGTTGAGGTCAACACATCTCTCCCTTTGTTAATGATACATATTTCTTTCATCCAAAGTTTATCCAAGGTGTTATGTGACGTTAATATTTTTGTCTAACTATTTCTGCAGATCCATTGGTTCAGACAGTTGTACTATGAGATGTTCGTCTTCTTCTTCAACGCAACAATTTTGTGATTGCTGCTTTAAGCAATTCCATTAAAAATAATATATGCAATTGAGTTTATACTCCGGAGCCCTGTGTGCATTATCACCTGAATAACCATTACTATACAAGTCAAATGTCCAACTCTCTTCAAACTTAGAACTTCCCTTAGAACTTCTATCAGTTTACCTCTAAAATTTAATCTAGTTCAATTAAATATAGCAAAGAGGCTAGGTAAGTGCCTCCTAGTGTCATGTAGCCAAACAAGTTTTGCATATTGCATGACAGTTGTTAATTTTTTTCCTTAATAAATAGTAGGTGGCTATTATATAAAAAGCCCTGCTGAAGTAATCTATGTCTTCAAAGAACATTTGTCACTCTTTTGGTCTTCATGGAGAAGTCAAATAACGTTTCAAGTTCACTTGAATATACTAGATGGTAATCTTGATATTGAAGTGATGAACTTCTGTAATCTGCAAATGTATTGCTCCATTTGCTAAGGAATAGGTAACACTTCGCCTCTGACATCTTTTGAGTTAAATTACTAAAGCTTACGTGAGCGTCAGTAATTTTTATCTTCAGAAAACTGTTGGAGTAGTAATAATATGCCCTTGAACATCCAATACAAATTATGTAATATTCTTGAAATATTAACAGATTTAATTGTTGCACATATAATTTAGGTGTCATTTATATAATTGTTATAGTATCCTTAAAAATTATTTTGTTAGATCATGCACTGTGATGTTCACTTGTTTGGAGATGTGATCTAACTTAGAGATATCTTAAACTCGTGCTTAACCTATAACTAGTAAATGATAACTTAGTTATAACAGGTTATTATGCATGAGACCGACATGTGAATGTGGTGGTGGGTCTCAATCACCGGGAATGGGGATTTCCCCGGTGTATGTCATAAACACATATTGTGATGTGTGCAGCACTAGACCACATTTAGATTCTCTAGGACGGGTCACCTAAGAGATGGAGAATTCAAATTATTACATGGTCCATTTGACTTGATAATTTGTCATTTTTCGATTTGATAATTTAGTATGCTTTGATGTGATAGTTAAGCTTGTTTCACAACCTAAAATATTGGGTTGCTAAATTTTATTTAGGGAAATGATGAATATCTAGATAGGATCCAATATGCTCATTATGATGAGTCAATTTATTATGCATATCCCATGAAATTATTAAAATCCCACATGTGGGTGATTTTTGAAAATGTTTTTTTCAAATTTTTTTTATAAAATAAAATATTTTGATATTTTAAAATAAATTTTTATTATGTTCATGGGGTTGCAATTTAGGCATGAGCAAATAGGTAAATTTTCTGCTTAAAAGAGTTGCCTAAAATAAATGATCTGGGAGGGTGAATGTAAGGTATTATTTATAAATAATTAATCCCATATTACGGAAGAACTTTTATGAATAATTGGTCGGATAATGATTTAATTTTTAAATTAAAATTATTAATTTGATTAATAATTGATTCTCGATATGGGACCTAATTGGTCTCACTAATGTCATTAGAAGAGGTTTACAAGCAATGCAAATTCTATTGTATCTTTAATTATTATGGATAGAGTTTTGAACAATTTTATTCTATCTTTAATTGTTATGGATAGAGTTTTGAACAATTATGAATTGTTTGAAATTAAAATCTATAAAGCTAGTCTAATACTTAATTTTTCTCCTACCTTCAAGGGAAAAGGAAGGCTGTCCGGTTATGCGGAAAGCTTCTACCAGAAAGACGATTTCCTGAAAAAGAAGGATAACCCCAGTTAATTTACGAAACTTGATAGGGAGCATAGCAACGTACAAGTAAACCTTATCCTAATTATTCTAATTCAATTGACAATTTTAAACATACTACAATTTTACTTTGTGTTTAAAATTTGAGTTTAATTCTGCAAATGTGCTTTTACCTAGTCAGTCAATTGTATTCTTGCTAAATCAATTCGTTTAATCATATTGCTCATGTATCACACTATCTGACGTTACACATGTTACCTTTGTTAAATGTATAAGACATGCCTGTTGTCTGTTGTAGCTAAACCTTTCATTTAGCAATTTTTTGAAGCTTGATGAGATATATCAGTTATAGGATGGATGCCCCCTATATTTATCAGTCAATTTAGATCTCTAAATATCTAGCCATTTCACTTTGAATTGGCTGGGTCTAAACCTTTGTTCTAAAGAAAACAAGCGAGTCGTTCTTTCGGCTGCTTTAGTGATATGCAAGCACACACCTAATTATTACAAGATGGATCTAAAGCGCCCGAGAGTTTTGTTTTGTAAAACCCTTTCAACGCATTGAGTGGGTAGAACGCAGTCCCATTCCAACAATTATCTGTGCACACTCATGATATATTAGGAACCATTTTGTTGCTATTTATTTATGAAGTGTTCTTTTTGGCCGAGTAGGTAGTCATTAGGTACAGAACTTAACGTATCATAGAACTTAACGTATCATTTTACTTCATATATTTCTGAGCTTAACATGAGAAAAAGCATGCATCTCGAAATAATAGATTTCGAGATGTAGAAAAAGACAACTCATGCATTTCAAGCATTTGATGTGTTTTCATCCTCTTCAAGACATTTTGGTCCAGGTTGGAAAAGAGATCTTCAGTTCAAGGATGAACTTTGGTAGAAGCAAACTGTGGTGAACGTTAGTGTTTTCATTTTATATACATAAATACATGTTTCAAGCTGATGCAGGTTATAGTTTGGTAAGTTTTGAAGTCAATTTAGTCTTTAGAGCTGGTTTAATGCAAATATGTACTTGGATCAATTAGATTGCCTCTAATATACGATATTTTAGGAGTTCAACCAAGCGATGAGCTAAATTCGAGCTTAGCTTTGGCATTTGATGTCAATATGGAATGGATATATCATATTTCTTGATTAAAGTTAGATCTTTAAAGGATAAACAATATTTCAAAGGCAGGTGAAAATATGCATTTATGTATAAAGGATGTTGAGATATGTACGTATGTGTATAATTATATGTGTGCATATACAGAAAGATACATATACAAATATGTGCAAATTATTTGCTTATCTACAACATTCTTTTTAATATTTTGTTTGTGTTCATCTGAATCATGTTTCGATGTGTCTTTTTTCCTATTTGTAATTATACCCTGTATTCTCAAATCTTCTTGGATTTCTCATTTACCCATTTAGTTTCTTGCAAAATAAATGCACTCTGCTTTCCTATTCCATCTTCTCTAATGGAAGTGTTCTGTATTTCAAGTAGCTCATATAACTGTGCTCTCATATAAATGCTTTTTAACTCCTTTTGTCCAATAACATGTGCCTGTTTGATAAATGACAACCCTAGGACTAAGTTGCGACCTTTGGCTAACTTGTTTCGTCTTGATTCACAAAAGGACATACATATGTTCTTCTGAGAAATGTCTATACTAAAATCCCAGGAAGGTTTCTTCTCATATCTCTTGCTGAGACATTAATAAAACTAAGTATTGTATGCTAAGTTGCATCACTAGTACAAATATGATCAGCCCAAACGGTTTTAGGAACCGTTTGGGCAAGTGAAAATA
The DNA here is from genome assembly GCA_012295165.1 of Asparagus setaceus. NCBI lineage: Eukaryota > Viridiplantae > Streptophyta > Magnoliopsida > Asparagales > Asparagaceae > Asparagus > Asparagus setaceus. Next base: position 7,352,978 of record CM022703.1, read on the forward strand.
GCCCAAACGGGCAAAACCGTTTGGGATAATTATACCCAAACGGTTACAACCGTATGGGATGTATAAGGATTCCAAACGGCTTGCCCATACGGTTTAGCCCGTTTGGGAATGATAGCCCAAACGGGCAAAACTGTTTGGGAGTTTTGGTTGATTTCTGAAATAAAAGTAAATACTTATTATTTCCCTCCGTTGGCCTGTACCTAAACCCGCTTCCCCCCCTAAAATTTCCCCAAAGTGAAAAAAACCCCGCTCGCCTCTCAAATCCCTAACCCCTCATCGACCCCCTCGACGTCCGACCACCGTTTCGCCAACCTCGGATTTCGATCGCCGTGATCCCCATCGACCCCTCGAATTAAGTCCATACGGGCGGCGTTTCATCGACTTCGCCTTCACCGGCGACTTCGACGACGCTGGCTGTGGTCCGGAGGGTCGCAGATCGCCTCCACCCTCCTCCTCAGTCGCCTCTTTACAAAGAATTAAATACTATCTCCTTTCTACAAAACCCTAACCCAAATTTCCTATTTACGCCAGATTAATCGACTTCGGACGTCGCCTTCTCTTCCTCGGACATCGTCTTTCTCGGCGACATATTTAGGGTAATTTCAAAGTTTTGTTATTTTCGTGAAATATTGAGTTTTTGATGCTATTATCTTGTATTTTCTGATTTTTGGTTATTCATAAAATTAATGCAATGTATGATGTTGTGTATTGTGATATTTATGCATTCAGTATTTTCATCATTGGATCCAAACTAGTTAAAATTCTAGGTGAGGAAGAGAATAGGTGAATTATTAAAATAAAACATGCATGATTCATTTAATCAGTTTGTTATCCTAAGCAAGCACCATCTAGTCGATGCAACATCAATCTAAGGTTTTAAAAAATATATCTTGATATATAAATTTGTATTGAGAGGGTTCTACTAAAATTTTCCTTGAATTTTGAAAATCCTGTAATTTGAATATTTTCCTTGAATTTTGTAAGCTCACTAGTTGTTTTTAACTATTCCCTTTCCTTTTAAGATCGTAAAATAACATATTACTGAAGAAAAATTTTCCGAGTGCTACTTTGATAAATTCAACAACTAAATCATAATTCATAGAAGGCACAAAAACAAAATAAAAATAAACTATTTGAGGTCTGTACATGTGAATCTTCACTTCCACTAGCTATAAAAGCCTGCTCGCTCGTTATTGATAAATCAGTTTATTTAGGTTAGCATGGCCCGTGACTACATAAGAGTTAAGGATTGGATGTACGTGAGTCGCCCAGAACGCATGCAATCTGATTTTGTTAATGGAGTTGGTGCTTTCATGGACTTTGCACGTAGACACGATATGGTTCGACGGGAGAGGCTCATTTGTCCGTGTAAATTATGTGTGAATAAGTTACATCAGCTGGAGGAAGAAGTAGAACTTCACATTGTAAAGAATGGTTTTGTTAGTGATTATATGACTTGGGTATATCACGGAGAAATTGAAGGTCTCGATGATGCGGATGAAGAAGAACAAGAAGAAGACAACTTATATCCGGGTGAGGAAATGGAGGAGATGGTAGAGGTTGCTCTTGGTGACACTAATTCTATTGAAGATCTTCCTTACGGGCGAGGACAACGTGAAGACAATTATGACAAATACATGAATGATGCTAGGAGGCCGATTTATGAGAATGCAAAACACTCCATGTTGTCATGGTTTGTTCATCTTTTGATTAAGTGTCTAAATAAATGGAGCAACAAGTCATTCACAATGCTTGAGGTTTCTAAAAGATTCTATGCCTCAGGGAACCATGTGCACGAGAGTGCGAAGCTCAAAAGATAATGTCTAACTGGTCCGAACTATGAGAAGATTCATTCATGTCCCAATGATTGTGTCTTGTCTTGGAAGGAAAATTCAGATAAGATAGAGTGTCCTACTTGTGGCGAGGCTAGATATAAGAAGAAAGTACATAGTCAAGAAAGATATTCCTATTAAGATAGTAATGATACTTTCCCATAACACGAGGTTGCAGAGGCTATTCAAGTGTAAGAAGACAGTGGTGGCAATGACACGGCATCATCGTGCTCATCCAAGTGAAAATGGAAGAATGAGTCATCCTAGAGATACCGCATGGAAGGATTTTGACAATAGACACCCAACATTTAGTAAGGAACCTCGCAATATCGGGCTCGGTGGCTAGCGATGGCTTCGCCCTTTAGTTTTAAGGGCAATCCACACAAAGACATGGCTCGTTGTAATGATGGTTTATAATCTTTCACCATGGTTGGCAATGGACCAATCCTACTTTATGATGCCTCTTCTTATTGATGGTCCGAATTCACCAGAAACAATATCGATGTCTATCTTCGACCTCTCATTGAAGAGTTGAGGTCTTTATTCATCGACGGCATACAAACATACGATGCATTACACGGACAATCTTCATGATGCGTGTAGCCTTATTGTGGACAATCAATGATTTTCACGCATATGGAATGCTATCCGGTTGGTCCGTACATGGTTACAAAGCATGTCCTTCTCACCTCGAGACAACATCGAAAAGGTTGCCCTTTAGCAACAAGACTTGTTATTGCGGTCATCGGTATGTTGCGAAAATCATCCCTATAGAAATGGCGTCCACTTTGATGGTACTACGAGAATCGCCCACGCCCGCACCCTTATCCGGAGAGGATATACTAGCTCGTGGGATGGTAAAACAATGTGACATTTGGGAAAATAAAGGGAAGACAGAGACACCGCAAGGATGGAACAAGAAAAGCATTTTCTTCGAATCGCCGATGGAAGACAAATAAAGTGCGCGCACAACGGACGTCATGCACATTGAGAAGGGAGTATCTGAGCACATACTTAACTTGCTTCTCTGTAAAGATGGTAAATCGAAAGACAACCTCAAAGCTCGAAGGGATCTCCAAGCGTGGAACATTAGAAAAGAGTTGCATCCTATACCGAAAGTGGGCAATCCGGACAAGTTTGTACTTCCCAATGCCGTGTATCACATGTCACAAGATGAAAAGAAAAGGTTCCTTCAGGTGTTACATGAGTTGAAGGTTCCTACGGGTTTTTCAGGATCATTTAGTAAGAAGATAAAGATTGTTAAAGGCAAGATCGATGGGTTGAAGAGTCATGATCACCATGTTATCATGGAGCACCTTCTCCCATTATCACTAAGGAGTGCCATTCCAAATTCAGTTGGTTTAGTGATTAATGAACTTTGCAGCTTTTTTAGGGAATTGTGTGCTAAAACATCGAGGACGATAAGTCGGAGAAGCTAGAGGCTGAAATTCCTTTAATATTGTGCAAGCTTGGTATTTTCCGCCATCATTCTTCGATATCATCATACACTTGATCGTCCATCTTGCAACCGAGGCCGGGCTTGGGACCGGTGCAATATCGATGGATGTATCCCGTTGAAAGGTACATTTAGTTTTTCATTTAGTGTGATTGATATACTTATTCTATTTTGCAAGCTTGGATGTCGTAATTTAGTGTAAGTTTTTGTAGGTATCTTCTCACTTTGAAAAATTATATAATGCATAGAAATCGGCCGAGGGTTCTATTATGGAAGGTTATTTGTTGGAGGAAGTAACAACCTTTTGTTCTCGTTATTTGGGCGAAGACATTGAGACAAAACTCAACAGACCTCTTAGTATCCACGATGGACCACATAAAACCGGATTACAAGAAAATGAAGCCCTGAATTTATCAATAAGATTCATTCTTTTATCCTCCTCAATAGTGATTGCCTTGGAGAAGTTAGAGAGTAAGTCCTGTTTGGTATAATAGCATATATATATATATATATATATATATATATATATATATATATATATATATATATATATATATATATATATATATATATATATATATATATATATATATATATATGAAATAATATACTTCTAACACTAACTATTCATGTTGACTTTAGAATTCACAAGGATGAAATACATGTAATGCATCGTAATTGGAGTGAGGCACGGTGGAAAAACATCATCAGGATAATTTTTGCGACTGGTTTAAGCATTATGTGAGAATTCTCTTATCTCATATTTCTGAGTTATTGTATTAATTTAAACTATCATATTTATGTAATTACCACATGAATTGTTTTGTCGAGCCGACTATCGAGCATAGAATCAACATTAGATAAGGAACTTTTGTGCCTAGCTACACTTCGGATGTTGAGATTACGGTCTATAAAGGATTTGGTGTTGGCGGTTACAAGTTTGAAATCAAGTCTATCGAAGAATCTCGTACCACGCAAAATAGTGGAATTGCGACTCTAGGAATCAATGGCGATACATACTATGGGTACCTTGATAACATACTCGGTATCAACTATCCCGACGAAAGGTGATGCATTCATGTATTTCGGTCGTTTGGTATGATATGAAGACTGGAGCAGAAAGTGGAGGGACAACTACGGAGTTGGATAGATGAATATGGATTGACAAGTGTAAATACCACACGTTTTCCTTCGAGGATGATCCATTTATATTTCCGAACAAGCATTTCAAGTATACTACTCAAAGTGCTTGAAGCATCCGGGATGGAGTGTTGTATGCCGATGGAGGCCTAGGGATACTTATGATGTCCCGCATTTGTAGATTCGAGATCGTAGAGGTCAATATTGAGGAAGACTTTGAGCAGGAGAATTTGTATGTCAAGATGCATGTCCCGAATCGATGAAGTTTCGTGGGTTAGAAATGATCCGAATAGTGAAATTCTTGTAGATATTCCTACGACTTCTAATGCATCTATAAAGCGGAAAAGGTAACCATTTTAAAATTAGCACTATTGAAATGTTTAAATTCTAAGGTATTTTAATTAGTGGTATATTTTGTTGATATGTACATATGTTTAGCTCAACCTCATTATTTTGCTATCGACACATTCTTCTGCATATATCTCATATAAATTGTAAACTTCTTTTCTAGGGGTTAACGACGATGACTGGAGGGCGTCCATCTCTAGCCAAATCTCGCAGACATATAGTCCTCAATGAATTAGAGCGTGAGGCAAGAGAGCGTAAGAGAAGTCTCAGAGCTGCTCGGGCTTCTCTATCCATCCCCAGCATTGGGGAGATTACTCCGGCTAGAGGTTAGTAGCTATCTGATTGAAATTGGACATTTTATTTCATATGATCTACTTTCTCTTGCATCGATCTACTTTCTCTTGCACCAAATTGAAGAAAATGAATCAAAGAAGCTCAAGTCTTATGTTACCTTGATATGGTTCTTGTAGAGATGTGCACAACAAAGGCAATGGGAATTTGACATAAAGAATTCTGAGAATGCAAACATTACCTCACAAGATTCTTGTTCAAACAATGGAATAGAGTTTATGATTATTCATATAAAATATCAGTGATGGTTTATGATTCTCACTATTTGACTTTATTTAGGCAGAGAGTATGTATAGATTCCTGACTACATGCTACATAGTTTAGCACTTTAAATCCTACTATATATTCTTATTAACACTTTGGTGCATATCCAATTAGCCTTGCATGTTAGAACGTCCTTTTAGGATATTCATAAGTTTGTATTTGTGCTTATTCTTGTCAATGGTTAATGGTATTAGCGGGTTTAGTTATTAGAGAAGGTTCAAGTTAGTTTGAAAACTTTCATATGTAGTGCATGCGAAGTTTGTCTTTCATTAAAATGCTACAGCTTGAAGGCTTATTCTAAAGTCTAAACCCAACAAGCTACAATACAATGACGCGGATTGGTTGTATTAGCAAAAATGTCATTCATTTTGGTGCATTGTGCTTGTATTTTATAACAATAGTAAGGCTTTAGGTTGCACTCTGCTTGTGTTGAAGGTTATTCTTCTGCAGCATGTTTTGAGGTCTTTAACAGAACATAACTTGCAGATGATTGGCATGCAGATTCAGAAGAGGCAACCAATTTGCAGACCCCCACTACACGCTCCACACCTTCAGATCACTCGGCAAGTTAGTATATTTTAGTTTATTAAAATGTCATATTGGTTATGTAGTATTTTATTCACATGGACCTTGTGTATCTCAATTGTTATTGTCCAGTTGCGGGTGATGCGTCTACATTTGCAGCAGCTTGTCTCCCTAATCACCCTTTTAATATACGTCCTAATCGCGCAGCTAAACGCGCGCAGGATCGTGTTGATAGACCCTCAGGTATATATATCATTCTATAATTGATGTCAAATTAGACTTATACTTTTTGAAACCTTTCCTATTATCCTTGCAGTGAATTTGATTTTACCTATGCTCCATATGTTGGCAGGTGTTTATTGTTCCATATCTCAGTGATAAATCACACCGCATGCATTAGGGTTGAGAGCAACAAATAACGATTATTGTTGTGTATTCATGTAAAACTTATGACAGCTAAATATTTGTATTTAATTGTTTTCCACGGGGCAATCACAGCGAGCTCGTAAAGCCGTGCTCGAACAAAGCCAATAAGTTGCATCCGATATTGAGAAGGGGAGACGGCATGGCCTCTATATGTCGATTCCAAAGACCGCCTTGTTGGCGACTATCTTTGAGAAATGGGGCAAGTATGTGGGTGAAGATAGCGCCATTATGGAAAATTTCCACTTCATCCGAATGGGGTGAGGAGCACGATAAGTCATTTGACGCTTCGGTCAAATGCTAAGGTACAAATATTTTTTATTTTGATTTATAGGATTATTTTACATTCATTGGGTACCTAAAATTTAATGTGATTCATTTGTTTGTGCGAAATTCTACCAAATTCTCCCCAGATCCTAATCGCCCTCTCAATCATCTTAATATCTACCTAGGCGTGAAGTTGAGGATGCAAGATAGGGTTCGATATCGTAGATGCCAGGTCAAGAATGAGTGTTATAAACCATGGAATAACACTCCCGAAAGAGAGAGGGAAGCACTCTTTGACACTCAGGCATTCGAGTTGATTGATAGAGACAAATGGTAGGCTCTTTGTGCCTATTTTGCTTCGAGGACAAGAAGGTGTATAAACTAATTAAATCAAAATTTAGAATGTAATTGGCTTTATCATTGTCGATTACAAACCTAAATCTAACATTGATGTGCGATTGAGGCTGACGCAATCATCGAGAACCGAAGGCCAAACAAGAATGGTAGAGCAACCTATACAGTGGCTCGAGGAGCATGAGTCGGGCCATGGAGAAATTGGTAAATTTTCTTCTAATGGTTTTAAAGTCCACATTAAGTATTTCTTAATGAGATGATCGATTATATATATATATATATATATATATATATATATATATATATATATATATATATATGCATATGAATTTTTGGTGAATTGCAGAGTCGATATCATTGAGGTGGCGGTACACCTACACTTCAAACTCTATCCGGTACCCACTCCTCATCACGGACAAGAGCACAGGCGACTATATATACCCAGATGCATCCACCAAGGATTATTGTGTAAGTGTTAATGTGTTAGCTATTTCCAATTTTTTTTCTTAAATATGTCTTGCATTGTTTACTTACACTTGAATATTTTTACGTGGTGTAGAATCGGGTCATTGAGAAGGCTACCTCATCAGGGGTCGATTCCACCACAGAGGACGACACAGCCGCTTTTACCCGATTATTAGATTCCATGCACGGAGGGCATCACGGTGGCTCTGAGAGGTCGGGCATTGGTGCTCCCAGATTTTATTCGAGGGCATCCTCCGTTCCGGGAGTTGGCGCTAATCCAGAGCTAACTCGTGAGATGGAAGATCTTAAGTCTCGATTATCTGAGGTGGATGAGCTTAAGTCTGAGGTGCAATTCCTACGCCGCTTGATGGTATGTATGCTGACATACACATATAAACTTATACGCTATGACTCCATTCAAATGAATTAGCTGCGAACAATCTTGAAGTCGAGTCTGATCAAAACTGTATATTTGATCGTTGATTTCAGCCTCCCCCAGAACCAATCAGTGTTTAATGAGAGTTAATTTTTTCTTTATCTGTCATTTATAATAGAAAATTCTTTATTTGCCTTCTCAGATATCTTCTCTTTATATTGTGTACTCTTTTTTTTCGTTTGTTTCTTATAGCAGTTAATGCTTTATTAGCAATGGAGCGCTCAGACCTTGAGTTCTCCAATAATAATTCTGAGCCCATGGTCTCACTTGTTCTTCTACCATGTAGTTTTCCGAATTATGTGTTGCTTTCCACCAAAGTTTCCTTCTTATGTAGTCTACTGAATAGAATACTATCCTAATTGATGCAGATGACTTATACTGATTCTCAATTATTATTGTTAGGATTAGAATAATGTTGTCGGATTTTTATTTGATATTTTGGTTAGATATTTAGTTAGTTACTTGATTCTCTATTTAGTTAGTTGATTTGTTTATTTCATTAGATGTGATTTGTGGGATTGAGATTTATTTTCTATTGTCAAGTTTCTTTATAAATAACACGTGTTCTCTATTTTCGAGATAGACATTGATGAATGAAGTATATGAGTTGAGATTAAGCATGGGAGTTGCTTTTATGTGTTTAGTATGTGATTTACATAGGTGTGAAGCCCAAATTTATCTTTATTGTTTTATTATCCTTGTTCTTTTGTTTTCTCTTCAAATTAATCCGCCTCCCCATCAAAAAAAAAAGGGTTCTGTTACTGTTCATCTTGGAGTTTTGTCGATGCTTTTCCATTCTCCGTCACTAACTTATTCCTTGCGGTAACATAAAATTTTCGGCAAGTTTCGGAAAAGATTATACTACATTCTATATTTTATTACAATTGGGGAAAGAATTGGATATATATATATATATATATATATATATATATATATATATATATATATATATATATATATATATACAATGAGGACTCAAACAAAGATGTTGAACCCCTAGATATCATGTCCATCATTTTTAACACCAGCTATCTGTGTTGTTCTTATCTCCTCACTCCTCAGTGCCTGAGAGTTGTAATAGAGAAAGGAAGCTTTGGGCGTTTTTGCTCTTGGAAGGCTGTGGCCTGTGGGCGTGGTGAGATAGGAAGAGACAACACGTGCATTGTCAACTTGTGATGTACGTTCCCAAGGGGCCAAACTTGGGAAATTTTCATTTTGATGGTTTTATTTGGCCATGATGAACAATAACCCTGAGATATTCTTTCACTGCTACTATTATTTTCATGGAGAATATATAGCACCAGGACAAACAAGTGAACGCTTACAAAATTGCATCCCAATATTAGAGGGAGGGATGGAGGTAGCCCTCCTAAGAGGGGCTCCAGGACATTTCTTTCCTAACGAAAGTCGAATTACTTGTTTGTAATTTTGCCTTACAGTGAAATCATGACATAAATATGTACCTCATCGCCTATTGAAGTTGCATGGAAAAGAGAAAAAATAGAGATGAAGAGGGAGGTGAGATTAGCGTTTTCAAAATTGACTATAATCTTCGTTTATTATTAGAATCTCGTTACAAGCTCAAGTATACTACAATGCTCAACCGTAGGAGTAAAGGTCACCACATCCAAAAGTGATTATTTCTTCAATAGTGTACAAAAGAACAATATAGAGTGAAAGCTAGGTGTCTCCATACCTAACATGACTTTGCTTGTTATTGACTTCGATCGAGTCCTCTGTAACGACTTTCCTAACAATATATACGTATACACATATATGCACACTCAAACACATATACTCACACATATACACACTTACATGTACATACATTATACATTTACATGCACACTCATACATTGCTATTAATTATGTTGCGGTGAATTTTGAGTACTTGTCTGTTCCACCTCCTCAGCCTTCCACCGATCCTCCTTTCACTCGTCATGCTCCAGTTTCTCAACCTCGAACTAATCCATCGACTTCTGCTCATCCTGAAATTGCTACTCGCCCTTCTTCTTCTAGTGCTCAGGGTTCAGCTCAAGGTTCAGCTCCAGATTCAGCTCGAGGCTTATCACAAGAGGATATTGCTAGGATGTTTGCAGACTTGAGACGTTCAGGCCTATCCCAGGAGGACATTCTTCGGGGAATTTCTACAGTTCCCTGAGCAAATTAGACCGATTTTTTTTATTTTGGATATTAGATGCACAGATATATTATATGTATTTTGTTTTAATTTGTCGTTTATTTGAGACTAGTGGAGACTTACACTTAATGTGTTTTTTAATTTGGCTAATTGTTGGGTTGAATGTGTTTTATGATATATGTCAATGTTTTTTGTTATTTCATTGTGAGATTTTGAAATATGTGCTTGTGATATATATTTTGGATTGTAAACAGGTAGCCACGCAAAGGTGGCAATCTTTTTAAAAAATATTGATAAACTTGCCCAAATCGTTTGAGCCGTTTGGGATAGTTCTTGCCCAAAGGTGGAAACCGCTTAAAAATATGGCCAAACAGTTGAAACAACAACCCCAAACGGTTTCCACCGCTTTGTTTGATAGTCCAAACGGTTTAAACCGGTTTGATTCTACTTCAAACGGTTTGCACCATTTGGACTATTTTTACTTTTAAAATAAAAATAAAATTTATTAGCCCAAATGGTTATGACCGTTTGGGCTATATCCCAAACGGTTACAACCGTTTGAGTGCCGTTGGACAACGGCGCCTAACGGCGTTTGTCCAAACGGTCATTTTGGCCCAAACGGTTAAACCCGTTTGGGATGGCCCAAACGGTTTCAACCGTTTGGGCAATGCAGTTTGTACTAGTGCATGGATACGGCTGCGGGTGTGGACACGGACACGGATACAGACACAAGACACGATAAATTTGTAAAAGGAAGATACGGGAACACCTAAACACATATACATGTATATATAAAATATTTGCATTAGGTCAAATATTGAATTAAAACATCCATGACATTTGTATGTTTCTTTTACTATCAATAACAATTAAGTATCCAGTTAAACCAAACAAAGAATTAAGGTTTTACATCAAAAGTTTAGTTTTGGTAGCATCGGATACAATGAGTATTTTTCAAATCTCTAAGTAATGGTTTTGGTTTTCGGGTTAAAAAACCTATTGGTTTTAAGCTTGATATACCAAAGAAACTAGATTATGGTTAAAAGTATGGGAAATCAGGTTTTGCTTTGAACCACATTTGTCCATGGCGTGTCTGCGGTGAATTTGTGTCCAACATGTGTCCGACATGGATACGGCACCCAAAACGAAGTGTCCGGGTAACCTAGATTGTATGCCTAAAGTGGTTACCATATCTTTTATCCTTTTTCAGCACACCATAGTTTAGTTACTTACTATTTTATTTGCAGATATGGGTAGTATCTATTTGACGATGATAATTATGAGGAGGCTATGGTGTAGTTTTTTGCTTCGCAAGTTGATATCACCTATGTTCTACCTTTGTACTTATCCATTATTCTTCCTAAGGGTCTCTCCGTTGCTGAACCTGACAGCCTACAAGATTTCACAGATGCTACATCTCGCTCCAGAGTTTCATCTGATGCTTCAGATGAGATGGAATCACCCCCATAATAGCTCCGTGGATCTGATGATTTATCTGTGTTGGATTACAAGAAAATGAGTCATAATGCCGTTATGGCCCTTGGCAAGTATTTGTAAAAGAGAAGATATAGGGTAATAGAAAGGGCTACTGCTGAGGTAACTCAGGAGGTAACCGCGCAAGTATTCCGTCTAGGCTCTCAACCGGTAATTGTAGCGTTTTTATGGAAGACAGCATAAATCTTTTCTTTCATTTGTTAGTGGTTTTCATTGCAGTTGGTAGACGTTTTCTTCAGATGCGTGGATAGCTTGTTTGGTGTGTTAATCATAGCTAAGTTCATTTCTCAATGATCCATTTTCCATTACTTTTGTTAAACCACTATTCTATGATAGGCATATATTTCTTCATGTATGTATCAATCATTACAAGTTTACTGTTGATTATTTATGAAATTCTAATCAGCATCTATGCTTATTTAGAAATGTTGGTCAGACCCATATTAGTTTAGGAGTAACATCGATTCAGTCGTTTGATTGAGCGACATCTGATTTGGTAATCAAACGTCTGGTCGGGGCAGGCAGAAGTCTGATCGCGGGTTGACAGAAACCTAACTTACGGTTCTTTTCTCAGAGACGTCTTATTTCTATTGGGAGACGTCTGGTTATGGTTTCAGATGTCTGGTTGATTTTGGTCAGCCGTCTGCTTTTGATTTTGATGCATATTAAATCTCTGTTGAATTATAGTATAGTCTGATTAGACTATTTATCAGTTTTAAACCTTGTTTAAGAGAGAATATGATTATTTGATGATGTATGAGTAGTCACATAAGATACCTACACAATATATGGAGTGTTTTGATCACTCGGATAACTCAACACATATGTAAAATATAAATAGAACTCGCTAAAAGGCGAATGAACATTATAAATAAATATCGTTATGAAATAAATGGTGCTAGAATTAATGATATTTTAGGTTTTACACCATAATCTTTGTACATGTAGATGGGTGTAGAGATATGTATCCTAGACTATGGAGTGTACCCCGATGTGGTTAGTCCTAATACATGAGTCGACTAGGTAGCTGATCCCTAACTCGGACTGTTCTAATTAGTACTAACTAGATTGTGTGAGGTTGTCATAGGATATGGATTTTAGTGTATAACATTACATGTATAAATTAAATAACAATGTGATGGGGGATAACTAATGAGATAAATCAAGTCTTAAGGTTGGTTGGCTGGCTAGAGGACTCCGATGTAAGTATTTATTTGATGATTTTGTGTTAGATATGATTAACCACCTTAAGCGGACGACTCAGTCATTTCATATCCAAATAAGAACGTAATTAATTTCTTTAATTCGTTGTTTATATTTTAATATATGTTGCGTGCATAACACTACTTGATATATCCTTTTGAGACTTATGATCATTATTGTTGATTTATATATTTTTTTCTTGTCTAGCTGATAAGGATTTGATTATTATTGTGTAGCTAACCATTGATTCTTACAGTTCCCCATATATCTTGGATTAGACCTTACGTCTAACCCTTTAGTGGACTCCCTTCTTAATGTAATGAAGTGAGTCTGACTACAGCGGACCAATCTTACTTGAATAAGCAGGTTATGAGGTAGTAGTCGGAGCCATGCAATAGCCAACACATAAACAATAATAGTTTGATTGTTTATTTACTCAATAGATACTTCATGGAATTTCTCTAAGTGCATTATCTAGTTTTGATGGCCATGTTTGAGCCAAGATTGACTTGTATTTATCTTTGAGTATTAAAGTTATCTATCTAGTGAACTTGATACTTTGGATATCTCTTTCTTATTTTTTCTTGATATTGTTGTGATATTGATGCCGTTGTGATGAGACCAATACTTTCATGTATGTTTATATTATGAGTGGTTGTGAATATATAACAAAACATGCTATAGGGTATTTGTAGAATACTTTATATTTTTAGTTCTATAAATATTTTGCCTATTAGGTAATTACCTGTGAACGGGGCGTGCATGTTCTTGTTTGATTATTGGACAGAATTTGGTTATTTGATATTAGACATGATATACTACTTTGGGGCATGAGTTTCTGTTTGATATGTATCGAGTCACATTGAGATTTGCAGTAATAAAAATTTCATACCTTGTATGTTCTGGTATGAAGATTACTAACTAGGTTAGGGTATCCAAAGGGTGTTGTATAGACCGATCCCCTTTATAGCAATCATTAGATGATTCGCCAACATTGGAGGTATTCATATTAGAATATTAGAACATTTAAGGGCTAGATAACATTTCATGTACTGTCTATTAGACTAAAAGGAAGATAACTTGGGGTTCTAATAGGAAAATTAAATGGTGAGAACCCAATGGATATTGAGGCTGTAATCGGCATGATCTATTACCTCAACTGAAAGTTGATGTAAGGAATCAAGAGCAAGTCAATAGCATGTATTTGTCATGAACTATGTTATCTCTATTAGATATTATATCTGCTAAACTTGTTAAATGAGTTAGTTATGTTGTTTGTTATATTTGCTGCATGTGCTAAATTAGTTATTTCTGTTGTAATATTTATGACGAGTCAAATTTGAATCACGTGCATAGCCACTCGGGCATTGTTCGTTGTAGCACGTGAACTATGAGTTATTGGACATGAGATAAGAGTGTAGATGGTTAAAATATTCTCTCTCCTAGACTAATGCTCAGTCCGATACAAGTTCAAGAAGCAAATGCTCATAGGCTAAATGCTTTGGGCAAGTATATGCCCTGATGAAGCTCGCCCAAGCCTTAGCGAGATTCACCCAAACCCACAACTAAGCTAGCTCCGAAGACCAAGTCAAAGAGAAGCTTCGAACAAAGTTCGCCCGAATCGAACTTCACCCAAATAGCCCACGTGGGCCACATTATCCACACCCCAAGGAAAGTGGGCTACCCATATTTTGGAGAAGTTTGCTAGAACGAACTTCGCCCCTGGCTGCCCAGCGGACTTTGCCTATGACCGTTATTGGTGAACCTCGCCCATGACCATTTCAAAAGCTATTTTTATAGAAATGGATCACCCCCATCGTCTCCTAAGTTAATGGTCACTAATCCACATTTAAGGGCTACAAACACTCTCTCTTAGCCTATAAGACGAGGGGAGATTGCTCATTTTTGGGCATCTGATCATCTTAGCATCTTCTCATCTAGAGATAAATCAAGCTCAACTCAACTTCGATGACCTTAATAAAATCAGCAAGAAGACCATTCGTCTATACTTCGGACCGTCAACGGAGTACAAGATCGACTCTCCATTGGCATACAGAAAAAAACCCAGCTTTAAAATAAAATTTTCTTATTTTTCTTGAAACTATAATCTTGAGTCAATTATAATTTTAAGACCTGAAACAAGATAACGACTCCGCTGGGGACTTCATTCTCAACTGAAGAGAAAATTATGTCGCAGTCCGACACTAAGGCTTTAGGGTCTTTTGTTGAATCACTGGTCATTAAATTTGACCAAGTAAAGTTTGAGGAATTCATTTCCTCTGGAAAATCATCCACGGCCACCACTAGGAACTGCCGTGTTGAATTTGACCCTCACCCGCAGTAGTCTTAGCTTCGCTGGAAGCCAGATGAACTTCGCCTAAATTGAAGAAACAACGTCCCTCACTCCAAGCGAAGGTCAAGACATTCATACGTCTTTTGATTTTGGATTTTAGTCCACAACCCCTTTGGGGGTGTACGTTAAAGCACTTGCGATGCTCGAGTAAATAATGTGGGTTATCCTCCATCCAAAATCACGCGAGGGAAAAATATCACTCATGTTGATTCTTTGTCTAAGTCACAAGCTCTGACTTGTGATAAGGACTCAATTGACCACACTAGTCGAATGTCAAAACAACATCATCATAGGTGATGTTCACTTACTAAAGTCTAAGGAGATGGAGTTACTCTCGAGAAGAATAACTGCTATCCAGGCCAAGCCAAGGCTCCCTCTGATCTAAGGGAGTTCTTTTTGCTAAAAAGGGCTCGCCAATGTCAGCATTGTGCAACCCTAAGAGAGATTGTCATGGCAGTTCAGATGAATGGCCAATGCAATCTCCCCTGTAAAGGAATCAGTGTTCAGTCATCTTAGTCGAGTTCCTTGGCCTTCAGAGGCCAGGAATGAGAGGCGATGGCAGTCTCGAAAAGAACAAAGCTGATCTCCAAGAATTCATGGTCAACATGGCCAGTGTAACAAACAAAGATGAAGAAGAAGATGCAGATAGTCCTTCCAATCCAAGATATTCTCCTAACATTGGAGCATACTCCCAGATACCGATGGTGTTTATTGTCACACCAGGTCCAGGCAAGGAGCAATGATCCCCTTTGATTATTCCCTATTGAGGATGCACACTCCACAAGCCTCTTCTCAAGTTGACCAACCTTTCACCAGCGACGTCAATTTTACTATAGCGTCGAACACAACCCCCAGCTCAAGCCAAGAGTGGGGATGGGTGGCAGACATGACAGATAGAGAGGCTCACAATGATGTTGTCCAGTAGATCAAGGCTCAGAAGAAAGCATCCGATGAGTGCTTTGAGCGACTCGAAGTGATGCTCTAACTACATATGATCGTTTGCTAGCAGTCTCATCTGATGTCCTCAAAAGGGAAATGACCAGTTATTGACACCCCTCTTGAGAAGGAGTCATTGCATCATGAAGATACCCACTCTGTTCACTTAGGATCTAAGACGTCAGCTCCACCTAAAGCAAGCCATGAATCAAAGGTCCTTGAAGATCTCCAAAACCAGCTCAATGTTCTCACATAGTGAATGGAGCTGAAGAAGGTTGGGATCATCCAACCTTATCCCATTGAGTGAGATTCGGATCCCTATCCAATGAAGTTCAAGCCACCCGCATTGCACACGTTCGATGGTAAAGGATCTCCTAACCAATACATCTACTACTTCTATCAGCAAATAGGGAATATAGTAGAAAATGATGCCATCAAGGCGAGGCTATTCATTGGCACCCTTAAGGGGTAGCCTTTGATTGGTTCCAGAATTTGGCTGAAGGATCGATCAAATCTTGGGCTAATTTGGAGTCCCATTTCCTATCTTAATTTTATGAGGAGTAGTCAAATGTGACCAGATGGCTAAGCTTCTCTCTGAAAAGCAAATGGGGTGATGACTTGGTTAGAGATTATATCGAATGGTTTCACAATTTAAGCTTGCGATGCCGAGACATGCCATTGCTAATGCTACTCCAAACATGTTGGCATAATTTCTTGAGCCGTATAGAAGCTCACATGGGTGCTGTTAAGGCGAACTCATGTAAGAATCTAATGGAATAGGCGGAAATCGCTGAGAAGTCCTCTGAATGCTTTAACAAGTTTGATCTCCGCTCTAATCGCGAGGGGGATAAGAACAAATAGGGATAGTCATCCCAATCAAAAACAAAAGAGATATTTGCTATCAAAGTTGAAAAACTCGACAAATAGAAAAAGAGCCCCGGAGGGGTATCCAATGGAGCTACTCGTTCAAAGATGAGCATACCATTGCCATCTTTCATGTGCTCAACAAGCACAATCGGTTGAAGGTTCTTGAAGCCCAACGGCCTTGAAGAGGTTGGAAAAACTAATGATCCCAACTATTGTCTCTACCACAAAATGTGGGGGCACCCTAAGGATAAAATATAGACATTTGTTGACTCCGAGATCCTTAAGCTCCAACCCGAGTAAAAGAAGGTTACAGCTAACATGGTGACCCTTCAATTTGGGTCTATCCCAATGACTCAGGTTCAAAATGGAATCATTCCAATTCTCGCTACAAGAATGGAGCTAGTCAATCACGATCAGTAGGGTTGTCAAAGTCAAGGCTTCATGCCTCTCACAACAAGCAAAGGAGAAATGATGTGGGTCCATCCTGATCTCCTCTATGACGAGCATTGGACTTCCTCCAAGCCAACATCCCATGCAAAGGCTAAAGGCAAGACAAGATCTTGTAATTCCATCTCCACAATCGTATGCAAAGAGTCTTTACAAGTCTCCTCAATGACTGATTCGGAGGAAGAGAAGGTTTTCATGGCCACTCAATCGGATCAGAATCCACCTATGGGGATGAGATCTGGTAGAGGCTACCTGATGACTTATGATCAACCAGGACCTTTCAAACCCACCAAGCAAAAGGAAACATGATTCGACAAGGCTTTAGCAGCCACCATCCAGTAGACTTAAAGTCCTATTCTGATATGATATATTGGCTCAACTAGCCAGCATCCCAGCTCGTATAACCTTACACAAACTCCTACGTTTGTCTAAGGATATGAGAGAGGCTTTGAAGGAAGCATTGATAGACAATGAGGTGTTCCTTGCTCACGTCCCCAAGACTCCACATATTGATGATCAAAGGCAATGCCATCCATGCCACCAAGGGGTACCTTGTATCACCTTCACCCCTAATGATATGCTCATTAAAGACAATCACCACAACTGATCCCTCTACTACACAGGGTATGTCGGGTCAACTAAGGTCAAGCGAATTCATATCGATCCAGGACCTGCTTTGAGCACCATCCCTCAGAGGCTCCTTAGTTTCTTGGGAATTCCACTCTACAAACTTTTAAGAACAACTGCTACTATCTTTGGATTCAACTCCAATAGTAGTCGATCGTTAGGAAAGTTTCGTCTTAAGTGCCAAACTGGTGATCTAAAGATGGAGGTGACATGCTATATCATTGATGTAGAAACACTTTATAACTTGCTCCTTAGATGACCATGGACCCAATCCAATATGGTTTTCCCATCGACACTCCATTAGTACTTCAAATATATCAATGAGCAAGAGATGCTCCAAAGGGTCTATGCTGAGAAGCACCCTTTTAAAGGAGTGGAGAACTAATTCACTGAGTCCCTCCTATATGATGAAAAACATACGATTGAGGTAGCCCTTCTAGAAGACATGGACAGTGATAATGAGGCAGATAGTGAACTCGTCCCAAGTGAGGATCCTATCTAGGAGATGAAGCCTCTTGTAATTACTTTGGAGGAGCCGTGTTTAGACTAGTCAGTCGAAAATCAAGTTGACTAGGTTTTCAATAATAACTTAGAACTTGCTTACGACTGTTCTTCAGGCTTTGAATATGAAAACTCAAAAGCCAATGCTTTATTGTCTAGGTTAGCTTTAGAACCAACTTTGTATATGCCCATAAATAAGTCTTATTCAATTCATCAACAGTTGGGTAGCTCAGAAGATGCCACATTCACAGTTCCAGCAAAAAGGAGCACTCAGAATCCTACATCTTTGGGAAAGTTGAATTGCAATCGCATCTGCTAGTCTTAGATGATGAAGTTGAAGCAACACCTAAATTTTCTCATTATAGCCAGTAGTCTCGTTGCATAATGACAAAAATAGGCTACAAATTCACCCTAAAATCATGATTGAACTTTGAGCGAGGACCACTGATCCCATTAATCTCCTTTGCGCCAAAAGAGGAAAGCATCAATTACTTCAATCAAAATCAAACATGGGCTCGGATATTTCTCCCAAAAAATAGACATGCAACCAAAGCTTGCGAATTTGCTAAGCCATTCTTCAGACACGTCTGGTTGAAATACTGAACTCAGCATCAGCGCCATATTTGAAGAGTTCACCGTCAACATGGCCATATATAGCATAACCATGAAACTTGATAAATCAGAAGTATTTGATGACTTTGAGAATGATCCCTGGGCAAAATACCTTGGGGCACAATGGGAATCGTACTTCGAACAAGTGAACCGCCCACTGAAGATAAGGTGATCCAAGTCAATATAGGCGACGAAGCCAAACCCAAGCTCATCTTCATCAGTGAGAGTTTATATCCCACTAAAAAAAGAAGAACTCATATCTCTAGTTCAAGAGTACATTGGCGTCTATGCCTGGAGCTACAAAGACATGCCCGAACTAGATCTAAATGTGGCTATACATTGCCTCAATATTGATCCCAATGTCAAGCCGGTCAACCAACAATGACGCTTTCATCCTGAGTTGATGAAGCAGATCGAGATAGAAATCTGTAAACTCATTGAGTGTGGATTAATTAATGAAGAACAATATCCAGATTGGCTAGCAAACATTATCACCGTGATAAAGAAAAATGGTAAGATCTGAATCTGCATCAAATTTAGAGATCTTAATCTTGTCTATCCAAAAGATGAGTTTCCTCTCCCTATTACGGATATCATGGTCGATAATACATGTAGGTTTGAGAGAATGTCATTCATGGACGGCTTCTCTGGATACAACCAAATCAAGATGCATCTGGATGATCAAAAGCACACAGTCTTCAGAACACCCTTAGGAGTATACTGCTACACATTAATACCATTTGATCTGAAGAATACTAGAGCTACCTATCAACGTGCAATGAGCACAATCTTTTATAAGCATTTACTCAAGATAGTGGATTGCTACATTGATGACCTTGTGATCAAAAGTCTTCATAAAGAGGATCACCTCAACAATTTGAGAATAGTGTTTGAAATCCTATGAAAACACCAACTCAAGATGAACCCAACCAAGTCTTTCCTAGGGGTATCATCAAGAAAATTCCTCTAGTTTATTATTACATCCAAAGGGATACATATTGATCCAGAGAAAGTCAAAGCTATCCAGGAGATGCTACCTCCGAGAAACCTTAAAGAACTCAGAGGTTTACAAGTACGTCTAGCTTGCATTTGTAGAATCATAGCTAATATGCCTAGAAAATACCAACCATTCTAAAGGTTGATGAGAAAGGGTATTTTGTTTGTTTGGGACAATGCCTGTCAAAAAGCTTTAGACGAGATCAAAGAGTATCTCACGAAGACACCTGTTCTAGCGGCGCCAGTATTAGGCAAACCATTCCTGATCTACGTCAGGGCTATGGACCATTCCCTTGGAGCACTTCTTGCCTAGAAGAATGATGATGGTCATGAACAGGCCATTTACTATCTCAGCCGGACCGTGATCAGTGTCGAGCATCATTACAATCCGGTCAAAAAAGAGTGTCTAGCTCTAATTTTTACAGTCCAGAAAATGCGGCATTACCTAACCTGCTAATCCATCCATATGATTTTAAGAGTTAACCCTTTACGGGTACTCATGAAAAAGCCAGGGTCTCTAAACTCTAGGCTTGTGAAGTGGACAATGCTGCTTTCTCAGTATGACATGACATTCATACCTTAAAAAGCAGTCAAAAAATAAGTAATAGCTGACTTCCTTGCAGATCATCCTATTCCTAAGTCTTCCAAGCTCCACAAAGACATTCCAGACGAGGTGCTTGAATCGAATGTCACCTCAATCCACTAACTATGGTAGCTTTACTTCGACGGTGCATCGTGATGCAGCCATAAGGGAACGATAGTCGCAGGTGTGGGGGTAGTGCTTATTGATCCCTACGGTTACGTCCTTCCTCGGGCCTCTTCATTAACTGAGCTATATTCCAACAATGTGGCTAAGTACAATGCCCTCATCGGCTTACAACTTGCCTAATATACGGGTGCGAAGTATCTTGAAGCAGATGGATTCTAAATTAATCGACAACCAAATAAAAGGGGAATATGAGGTCTGACACAACGATCTCTTGCTCTATTATGAAGCAACATTGAAGCTTGCTCATTCTTTTGAAGGCTTCTACATTGACCATGTAGCCCGCCTTGAGAATACTTACATCGCTGCATTAGCGTCACTCGCAGCTACCTTAACCTTAACCTCGAAGTCTACCAAGTTCATTACGATAGCTAGCCATTAGCTATGCTGTCCCAAATAGACCTTGGAAGCTAATGAAGTCCACGCTATGCTTGGGGGTTTCGAACACAATGACTAGCGTTATCCAATCATCGACTATGTCTAGGGGCAGACCCAAGTTCAACTCAGGTTGGGCACGTGCCCAACCTGAGATTTGAGGGGTTTAGTAGGGACTAGTACTAAAAGCATAGTCCTATATTAATTATAGCCTATAAGTTAGTATTGAGTGCCCTATCTCAATTTTCCTATCCATGATGCACACTAGCCTACTGCCTACAATTTCTCACATATCATTAAAGCCTAAAAGATTAAATCTCAACCACTCACTTGCCTTAAACGTCTCACTGAATTAAAGAATTACATCTCAACCATCCACTTAAAAAGATACATACCTAAATTAAATTGTAAAAAAATAGAATTGAAGAACCATTTTCATCTTAGGGCCGACTATTCACTTCACCCCCAAAAATTTCTATTCAACCCCTCTAATCCCCAAAAATTTCCAGCCCAACCAATTTTGAGGGGAAAAAAGGATTATTAGTCATCATCTCCTTCAATGCAATCTCTTTGACGAGCCTCGACTCTCTCGACATCAAAGTTAATAGATTTTATCACTTTCGACTTCTTTTGATAAGTAAGTGAATCTCAATTCTATTTAAGATTTGTTAGAAGTTTTATTACATTTTCATAAGTTGCAATCTTTATCTTGTTCTTATGACAATTTAACAAACACATGAAAATTATATTGCTTTAACTAATTATTTGTCTAATAAAGAATCTAATGTTTCTGTAGGTCTTATTCAAGTCTTTATTGTTTAATAACTAGTTATACTTAATTCTTTTTCTTTTTTTTTCCTTTTTCCTTCTTTTGCCAAGTTTGTGTAAAATTTATGCAAATAATTTTTAATTTTATATGAACCGAAGATGATGGTAAAGTTTTTAAAAAAAATATCCAAAGGAGAATCAACAACTCGTGCACAAGAAAATAATTTGCAAGATAGTAGAGCACAAGAAAATGAAAGAACAAGAAACTGAAGCTAATCGAGTGCTTGAATCAAAGCGTCCAAGGCTTTCAAAAGATGTTGACTTAGAAATTTTTCTGGCTGATCTGGGTCTTCGTCCTACTTTTTCTGCTTATGTCGGTCCTAACATTAGAGAACAAATTAAAAGGACTTACTTGCTAAGGGATCCTTGTCAGCCTCGTGATCATAATTCTCCACAAAAATTTTATGGAGATAATCTAAGGAGATTTAAACAAGCATGGTATGACAAGTACACCAATTGGTTAGAGTACAACATATCGAAGGATGCATCATTTTGTTTGTATTGTTATCTTTTCAGACTGGATAAACAAGGACAAGCAGGTGGAGATACATTTGTTTCAAAAGGCTTTTCCAATTGGAAAGACAAGAAAGCATTTAACCGACATATTTGGGCAGCCAATAGTGCTCATAATCAAGCTCAGAGGGATTGTGAGGCATTGATGAACCAAAATGAAAGTGTTCGAACTTTGATTTTTAAGCATTCTATTCGTGATCAAAATGATTATTGAATATGTTTGACTGCTTCCATAGAGTGTACTAGATTTCCAAGGATTGGCCTTTAGAGGACATGATGAATCTCAAAGTTCCAAAAACCAAGAAAATTTTCTTAAACTTCTTAAATTTCTTGGTGAACATAATAAAGAAATCAATGATGTTATCCTACAAAATGTACTAGAAAATCATAAAATGATTGCTCCAAGTATCCAAAAGGATATAGTGAATGCTGCTGAGACAACCAAAGCTATCATTGATGATATCGATGAGGAGTTTTTTCCATGATGATTGATGAAGCTCGTGATATTTTAATCAAAGAGAAAATGGTTGTTCTGGTACGGTTTGTTAACAAGAAAGGGCATGTTATAGAGAGGCTCTTAGGTATTGTGCATGCCTCGGAGACCACCTTAAATTCTCTCAAGATGACACTTGAAGAACTTTTTTCAAAGCATGGTTTGTCCATATCAAGTTTACGGGGTCAAGGTTATGATGATGCAAGTAATATGAGAGGCGAATTTAACGGTCCCAAAGTGCTCATCGTGAAGGAAAATGGATCTGCCTATTATGTTCATTGCTTCGCGCATCAACTCCATCAACTCCAATTGGCACTAATTGCAACTGCAAAAAATCATATCCAAATTGCTTCATTATTTAGCTTAGTGATAAATGTGGTAAATGTTGTTGGAGCTTCATGCAAATGTCGTGATCAACTTCATGAAATACAATCTGCGAAGATTATTGAAGCACTACAAAATGGCGAGATTCAACTTGGACGAGGGTTGAATCAAGAAACTAGAATTAGATGTGCAGGGGATACACATTGGGGGTCTCATTATGATACATTGATCAGTTTGATTATTATGCTTTCATCTGTCATTGATGTCTTGGAAATTATTATAGAGGATGGCTTAAATTCTGAATAAAGAGCTGAAGCAAGTGCCCTGCTAGATTTATTACAATCTTTTGATTTAATATTCAGTCTTCACCTTATATGAAGTGTACTTGGAATTACAAATGAGTTATCACAAGCACTACAAAGAAAGGAGCAAGACATTATAAATGCTATGACGCTCGTTGAAATAGAAAAGAAAAGATTGCAAGGAATGAGAGATACTGGTTGGGATTCTCTTCTCGGTGAAGTAGTGATATTTTGCAAAAAACATAATATTTTTGTTTTGGATATGGATAGCATGTAGGTAGCTAGAGGACAACCACGATGCAAAAGGACAAGGCATGACAAATCTCCATTACTACCGCGTTGAGTTTTATACAGTTATCGATATGTAGCTTTAGGAGCTTAACACTCATTTTACAGAAGTTACAACCAGGATGCTTATTTGCCTCGCATGTTTGGACCCGAATGATTCATTTTTTTCTTTTGAAAAGGAAAAGGTGATGCGCTTAGCTCAATTTTACCCTGCTGATTTCTCTAAAGCTGATGTTGTAAAACTTGATAATCAGCTAGAAACTTATATTGTTGATATGCGTTCGAACGAGGATTTCCTTGATTTGAAAGGAATTGGACAACTTTTAGAGAAACTGGTTCAAACTAAAAATGATTGAATGTACCTTTTGGTATATAAACATTTGAAATTGGCATTGGTTCTACCAATTGCTACTGCAACAGTCAAAAGAGTATTCTCTGCAATGAGTATTATAAAAAATAGATTGCGCAATCGAATGGAGGATGAGTGGTTGACTGATATCTTGGTCACATATGTTGAGAAGGATGTGTTTGATAATATAAGTAATGACGCGATTATTCCATGTTTTCTAGCAATGAAGCGACGTCGATGCTAGTTGGATGATTAGGTTTCTTTTTTGAAAATAATAAAGTGGTTGTCAATGTCAAACTTTTGTTTTATATATATATATATATATATATATATATATATATATATATATGTTTTGCTTTTTCCTTTTGAAACAACATTAATGTACTTTTAACAAAGTGATGTGTTTCAAATTTTATTTTGAAAGTTAGTGTTTAAAAAATTTGTGCCCAACCTAAATCAAAATCCTGGATCCGCCCCTGACTATGTCTTGCATGGCATATTGCTGGATGATCCGAAGCAAGCAATCACCATCCAAATAAGAGCCTCCCACTTCTTCTATGATTCTGCCACATAGATATTGTACCGCAAATCATTTGATGACATGTTGCTTAGTTGCTTTTCATCGAGTGAAGCCCAAGAGGTGCTCAAAGAAGCCCACGATGGCACATGTGGAGCTCATCAACCCGGGCCTAAACTCCAGGACCGATTTTGTTGTTTAGGCTATTATTAGCCAATGATGATTGCAGACACAGTGGCTTATGCCAAGTGATGCCGTGAATGCCAGTTCCATGCAGACTTCCTACATCAACCCCCAGAAGAATTACATCCGACCGTCACTTCATGGACATTGGAGATGTGGGGAATTGACGTTATTGGGTCAATTAGCCCACAGTTTGCTAGAGGCCATCGATTCATTCTAGCTATCACTGATTACTTCTCCAAGTGGGTTGAAGCCATCCTACTCAAGAAAGTCAAGACCTTCAATGTGGTCAAGTTTCTTCAACACCACATTGTTTACCGATTTGGAGTCCCTCGATGGATCATCCATGACAATGGTCTGCAATTCATCAGTCAGCCATTCTTCATGTTTTGTGATAAATACAGAATCCAAGATGTGGCTTCTACGCTGTACAACCTGGCTGCTAATGGTCTGGCTGAAGCATTTAACAAGACCATCATTAAGCTTCTATATAAGTTTGTCTCTTCCAACAAACAAGACTGAGATGAGAAACTTGAAGAATGTCTTTAGGCCTATCAAACAACGGTCCGCACTCCTATGGGCGCTACGCCCTTCTCCTTGGTATACGGATGTGAAGCTGTGGTACCACTGGAGATCCAAATTTTGTCATTGAGAACCACTCTCACGCAAAAGATGACGATACAAGAATATCATCAAAGGCGTCTCCAAGAATTAGAGACACTGGATGGGTTAAGACTTAAAGCTCAACAATGAATCAAGATGTACCAATCTCGGATATCAAGAGCCTTCAATAGGAGAGTCAAAGAATAATCCTTTAAAGAAGGAGACTTGGTCTTAGCTATTCATCAACGCATGGTCATGACACAAAATACTAACAGTAAGTTTCAACCCAAATAGGAAGGCCCACTTGTAATAGAGACAATCTACTCAAATAGGAAGGCCCATTTGTAGTAGAGACAATCTACTCAAATGGGGCATACTACCTGATCAATCCCAATGGTAACAGGCTCATGACACCAATCAACAGAAATTTCTTAAGAAATATGACCATTGAAGCCTTTTCATCTCCCCACGAAGATATCGGTCATATTTAAGTTTTTACCTCTGACCATGAGAATGACTTCTCAACCAAAACTATTACAATTCAATCTCAACTAAAATCCTCCAGTGACTTATCAAGTTAATATTACACCTCTGTTTAACCCTGGGTATCCCTTACCACCGTCATGTTAACATTACATCTTTGAATGGTTCGCATATCTTTGGACTTGACTGGTTAACACCGTACCTCTATTGGCCCCTGTAGGCATCAAAAATTGCTGAAGAACCCCAGATGTGACTTAATCATGAGAAGATCGAAGGACGACCTCGTTAAAGTCTCAGGAAGTCAATCACAGGGTCAAACCAATGACGAGGACACCTATAGTGTCTCGCTATTGGCGCGACACCTTGTTGTGTCTCGCCATTGGCGAACACTTTCTTGTGTCGCTATTGGCGGGACACCTTATTGTGTCTCGCCATTGGCGAGACACTTGTCTGGTCGCCAGAGACACCAAGAACGTCTAACACGTGCTCTTGAAACATTCAAATTAATGCTCATGGGGGCCACTTGACTTTTTCAACGTAAAGAGACGTTCAGCCACGTTAGTGGGCGGTTACACGCTGAAAATACGCCCACTAAGCGTGAAATTAGGGCATTTAATCATGCCTAAAATAGAGGAAAGCCGTTACAACAGCAGAAGACGTCTCCTCTTGGAGCGCGGCAGTCAACACTGTCGCGCCAAAGATGCCGATACCGATGCGCAGCCAATATCGCCGCTACCACTACGGTCTTAGACACTTGATGATTCGTGTTCTTTTCAGATATGACGCCCCCCAAAGGCTATAAATACCCCCCTACGTCCACTTGGGCAGGGGATCGAGATTTGGAGAGCAGAGTCTTGGAGATCAAGAATTTCTTAAGCTAAGAGTCTTGCGTAAAGAGAGAGAAAAGGAGATTTCAAGCTTCAAGTATTCAAGAACATCATCCACGTGGAGATCCCTCGAGTTTAAGCTTAGACTTATTCTTGGGAAGAGTAGATATCTTACCTTGCTAAGATATTTGCTTAAGTTCTTGTTTCCTTTGCGAAGCATCAACTCAACCCCGTTAATTCAACGATCGTTGCTTAGGTGGTCCACGGATTACGCATCCCCGGCACAGGCAAAGAACCCACGCAAGCAGGAGATCTACACGTGTAGTGTCTTCTGTTCGTGTTTGTGAGAAAGCGATTCAAATTACTTTGTAATAGAGAGTTACACGTGTAATTTTCTCTTATTTTCATTGTCAAAACGTGTTGCGATGGAAATGACAAAGAAATTTGACCATTGAAGCCTTTTCATCTCCCCACGAAGATATCGGTCATATTTAAGTTTTACCTCGACCATGAGAATGACTTCTCAACCAAAACTATTACAATTCAATCTCAACTAAAATCCTCCATTGACTTATCAAGTTAATATTACACCTCTGTTTAACCACGGGTATCCCTTACCACCGTCATGTTAACATTACATCTTTGAATGGTTCGCATATCTTTGGACTTGGTAGTTAACACCGTACCTCTATTGGCCCTGTAGGCATCAAAATTCTTGAAGAACCCGGATGTGACTTAATCATGAGAAGATCGAAGGGCGACCTCGTTAAAGTCTCGGAAGTCAATCCGGGGTCAAACCAATGGCGAGGACACCTATAGTGTCTCGCTATTGGCGCGACACCTTGTTGTGTCTCGCCATTGGCGAACACTTTCTTGTGTCGCTATTGGCGGGACACCTTATTGTCTCGCCATTGGCGAACACTTTCTTGTGTCGCTATTGGCGGGACACCTTATTGTCTCGCCATTGGCGAACACTTTCTTGTGTCGCTATTGGCGGGACACCTTATTGTGTCTCGCCATTGGCGAACACTTTCTTGTGTCGCTATTGGCGGGACACCTTATTGTGTCTCGCCATTGGCGAACACTTTCTTGTGTCGCTATTGGCGGGACACCTTATTGTCTCGCCATTGGCGAACACTTTCTTGTGTCGCTATTGGCGGGACACCTTATTGTCTCGCCATTGGCGAACACTTTCTTGTGTCGCTATTGGCGGGACACCTTATTGTGTCTCGCCATTGGCGAACACTTTCTTGTGTCGCTATTGGCGGGACACCTTATTGTGTCTCGCCATTGGCGAACACTTTCTTGTGTCGCTATTGGCGGGACACCTTATTGTGTCTCGCCATTGGCGAACACTTTCTTGTGTCGCTATTGGCGGGACACCTTATTGTCTCGCCATTGGCGAACACTTTCTTGTGTCGCTATTGGCGGGACACCTTATTGTCTCGCCATTGGCGAACACTTTCTTGTGTCGCTATTGGCGGGACACCTTATTGTCTCGCCATTGGCGAACACTTTCTTGTGTCGCTATTGGCGGGACACCTTATTGTCTCGCCATTGGCGAACACTTTCTTGTGTCGCTATTGGCGGGACACCTTATTGTCTCGCCATTGGCGAACACTTTCTTGTGTCGCTATTGGCGGGACACCTTATTGTGTCTCGCCATTGGCGAACACTTTCTTGTGTCGCTATTGGCGGGACACCTTATTGTCTCGCCATTGGCGAACACTTTCTTGTGTCGCTATTGGCGGGACACCTTATTGTCTCGCCATTGGCGAACACTTTCTTGTGTCGCTATTGGCGGGACACCTTATTGTCTCGCCATTGGCGAACACTTTCTTGTGTCGCTATTGGCGGGACACCTTATTGTCTCGCCATTGGCGAACACTTTCTTGTGTCGCTATTGGCGGGACACCTTATTGTGTCTCGCCATTGGCGAACACTTTCTTGTGTCGCTATTGGCGGGACACCTTATTGTCTCGCCATTGGCGAACACTTTCTTGTGTCGCTATTGGCGGGACACCTTATTGTCTCGCCATTGGCGAACACTTTCTTGTGTCGCTATTGGCGGGACACCTTATTGTCTCGCCATTGGCGAACACTTTCTTGTGTCGCTATTGGCGGGACACCTTATTGTCTCGCCATTGGCGAACACTTTCTTGTGTCGCTATTGGCGGGACACCTTATTGTCTCGCCATTGGCGAACACTTTCTTGTGTCGCTATTGGCGGGACACCTTATTGTCTCGCCATTGGCGAACACTTTCTTGTGTCGCTATTGGCGGGACACCTTATTGTCTCGCCATTGGCGAACACTTTCTTGTGTCGCTATTGGCGGGACACCTTATTGTGTCTCGCCATTGGCGAACACTTTCTTGTGTCGCTATTGGCGGGACACCTTATTGTGTCTCGCCATTGGCGAACACTTTCTTGTGTCGCTATTGGCGGGACACCTTATTGTCTCGCCATTGGCGAACACTTTCTTGTGTCGCTATTGGCGGGACACCTTATTGTCTCGCCATTGGCGAACACTTTCTTGTGTCGCTATTGGCGGGACACCTTATTGTCTCGCCATTGGCGAACACTTTCTTGTGTCGCTATTGGCGGGACACCTTATTGTGTCTCGCCATTGGCGAACACTTTCTTGTGTCGCTATTGGCGGGACACCTTATTGTCTCGCCATTGGCGAACACTTTCTTGTGTCGCTATTGGCGGGACACCTTATTGTCTCGCCATTGGCGAACACTTTCTTGTGTCGCTATTGGCGGGACACCTTATTGTGTCTCGCCATTGGCGAACACTTTCTTGTGTCGCTATTGGCGGGACACCTTATTGTCTCGCCATTGGCGAACACTTTCTTGTGTCGCTATTGGCGGGACACCTTATTGTCTCGCCATTGGCGAACACTTTCTTGTGTCGCTATTGGCGGGACACCTTATTGTCTCGCCATTGGCGAACACTTTCTTGTGTCGCTATTGGCGGGACACCTTATTGTCTCGCCATTGGCGAACACTTTCTTGTGTCGCTATTGGCGGGACACCTTATTGTCTCGCCATTGGCGAACACTTTCTTGTGTCGCTATTGGCGGGACACCTTATTGTGTCTCGCCATTGGCGAACACTTTCTTGTGTCGCTATTGGCGGGACACCTTATTGTCTCGCCATTGGCGAACACTTTCTTGTGTCGCTATTGGCGGGACACCTTATTGTCTCGCCATTGGCGAACACTTTCTTGTGTCGCTATTGGCGGGACACCTTATTGTCTCGCCATTGGCAGCCCTCCTCCAAAATCGATCGGTTAACATTACACTTCTATCGATTTCTCATACCATTAAGTTAACATTACACTTCCAAATGGTAGTTATCCCTTGGACTCCCTTGAATCTGACTGGTTAACACTACACCTTTGTCAGCTGTTCCATTTGACACGTTAACACTACACCTCTGTCAAATTCCTCAATACTGTTATGTTAATATTACACCTTTGAACAATATTCAATTTACAAATCTGATATGTTAACATTATACTTCTATCAGTATGACACAGTCGACCGATTAAAACGACACCTTTGTCAACTCCTCCCTTTATATTTGTGAGTTGAATCTTATAACTCAGCCATTTTTCCCTTAGAGTTGTTAACAATTCTAAATTTTATACGATACATTAACATTACACCTCTTTCGTTCAACTTTAAAAACCAAAAGCAAAGTTCTTTATTGCTAAAAGAGCTAAGATATGACAAAAGTAGAAGGCACAAAATGGACTAAGCCAAGAATTACAGGCGATATAAAGACCTAATGTGCTCAACACACTTGGTCATCCCTGTCTCCAATTTAGCTTGCGCTTTGGCTATGACAGCCTTAACCCCATTGATGGTGACTTGCCTTTCAAAGATGACACTAGTTATTTCAGCATTCTCGCCATCAATCATAGCAAGGTGAGTGGTTAACTCCTGAAAACGCTAGTTAACCTCTTCCACCTCCTTATGGGCAGCCTCCTCAAGCCTATGACACTTTTCCATGAGGCGATGAAACTCAAGCTCCGTGACAGCAGCGACATCGGCCTCATGAAGATTCTGAAACTCTAGAAAATGGAGTTCAGGTTGGTCAATCATTCTCCTGTAAGGCTCAGTACATTCAACTCTAGCAGCTGATGCAAAGATGTCAAGCTAACTCTGCAACAAACACATAGTGCGGGAGGATAGGCCTTTACCGGCAGCCAAACCACTCTCGACACTCTGGCTAAACAGCTTCATCAAGATTTCCACCAAGATCTAGATCTCCGACTTGGCTGAATCATCAGAGTCCGGATATAGAGGAATTTCCACTTACCTTGACGAGGTCGCTGCAGTTGTAACGGCTAAAGCCTCATGGCAGCATGCGTAATTGATGTTGTCTGGAATTAAGCCCCACTTGGCATAAAGAACGAAGCGAGTGAAGCCAAAACACTTGAAATATCAATCGAGGAAGCAGAAGCCAGAGTCGTTGTGACCAAAGGTTCAGAATATCGTATGACCAACACTGTCGTCATAGACTCGTAACGGTGATCGCAGGCTCATTGTCAATGGCATAACTTTAGTTTCTGGTTCGGTAAGCTTCTCCGCCATTGCTGAAGGTCTGCTCTGAACTTGAGGCTCGGATTTTAATTTGACCCCCATTTCATCTCCTTGGGGAAATGGAGAAATTGGTACATCTCCATCAGATTCGGACAAGTCTTCAACAGAGATCAGATGCTTAGCAACGGGCTCGGCAACGGGAGAAGGTGCGGTCGTCATGACCCCAACTTCTGGTTTAGGTTCAATGTCGGCAAAAGAAAAGAGATGAAGTATTAGTCATCAAATTAAATTGGCTACATCATCTCTGTGAATGAAATCATACTTGGGATGTAAGAAGGTCCACCTGCATTGTCTTCTCAAGTGGATTCACCAGGGTTGGTGATGTAAGCATTAGTATCATAATCGACTCTCTCTTCCCCCTCCAAATCTGCCCAATCGACTCGTATGGATCCCTTATCTGCAAGCAAAGAGCATGCATCATTAGAATGCATATTCATTAAATCAGAATGTAACACCCGTGAATTTTCGTCGTTTTTTTCTAGTATATAAAAATATGAAATATTACTTTCACGGTATTTGAGTATTAAATATTATTGTTTAAAGAGTATTTATATTTCTTGATTTTCTAAAAATTCTTATGATTTAAAAGTACTCTTATACTTACCGTTTTAATTTTAAATTATAAATTAAAGGAGTTCAATGAATATTATCGATAAATATTTTGATTATTTATATTATTATTGATTTTATCGTTTATGTAGATAACCACGAGATTTAGTATTCTATCATATGCAATTAAATGAATACATTTACGTCATATTTATTGTTGAATTATTCAACATTCATTTCGATTTTAACGGTATTTTAACATATTCTTATGTGAGTGTTCATGCGGTAGTGGGCCTAAACCCAAGCTGAACCTTAACCCTAACCTAATCTTCAATAACTATATATATTAGTTTTCTTAATCCTTCCCTATTCCACTGTCATTGTCATCTCTCCTTCGTTTCTCCTCCCCCAGACCCCATTGAATCCATTCCCGGCCCCCGCCCCTCCATTACCCGACCCCATTCCACCCCTCCACCACTGCCTTTGTCCACCTCCGGCCTCCACCCCTGCCACGGCGCCTCCGGCCGACCTCTTTCCTTTGCCCTGACCCGTGATCCCTTCCACTCCCCTCATGTGACCATTCCACCGCCATCTCCCTCCATGGCCACCGGCGTCCGCCGCCGAGCTTCCCGTCGTCGTGACCCCTCCTCCTCCTCGTCCGGCCAGCCTCGGCGCTTCACCTCCCTGCCGTCGACCGTTCCGCCTTTCCACGACCTCTAGCACCGATGCAAAGATGTCAAGCTAACTCGCAACAAACACATAGTGCGGAGGATAGGCCTTACCGCAGCCAAACCACTCTCGACACTTCGCTAAACTTCATCAAGATTTCCACCAAGATCTAGATCTCGACTTGGTCAATCATCGAGTCCGGATATAGAGGAATTTCCACTTACCTTGACGAGGTCGCCAGCTTGTAACGCTAAAGCCTCATGGCAAGATGCGTAATTGATGTTGTCCGAATTAAGCCCCACTTGGCATAAAGAACGGCGAGTGAAGCCAAAACACTTGAAATATCAATCGAGGAAGCGTAAGCCGAGTCGCTAGACCAAAGGTTCAGAATATCGTATGACCAACACCGCTGCCATAGACTCGTAGAATCTGATCGCAGCTCATTGTCAATGGCATAACTTTAGTTTCGGTTCGTAAGCTTCTCGCCATTCTTTGAAGGTGCGCTCTGAACTTGAGGCTCGGATTTTAATTTGACCCCATTTCATCTCCTTGGGGAAATGGAGAAATTGGTACATCTCCATCAGATTCGGACAAGTCTTCAACAGAGATCGATGCTTAGCAACGGCTCTAAGAACGGAGAAGGTGCGGTCGTCATGACCCCAACTTCGGTTTAGGTTCAATGTCGGCAAAAGAAAAGAGATGAAGTATTAGTCATCAAATTAAATTGGCTACATCATCTCTGTGAATGAAATCATACTTGGGATGTAAGAAGGTCCACCGCATTGTCTTCTCAAGTGGATTCACCGGTTGGTGATGTAAGCATTAGTATCATAATCGACTCTCTTCCCCTCCAAATCTGCCCAATCGACTGTATGGATCCCTTATCTCAAGCAAAGAGCATGCATCATTAGAATGCATATTCATTAAATCAGAATGTAACACCCGTGAATTTTCGACACGCTTTTTTTCTAGTATATAAAAATATGAAATATTACTTTCCGGTATTTGAGTATTAAATATTATTGTTTAAAGAGTATTTATATTTCTTCGATTTTCTAAAAATTCTTATGATTTAAAAGTACTCTTATACTTACCGCTTTAATTTTAAATTATAAATTAAAGGAGTTCAATGAATATTATCGATAAATATTTTGATTATTTATATTATTATTGATTTTATCGCTTATGTAGATAACCCCGAGATTTAGTATTCTATCATATGCAATTAAATGAATACATTTACGCCATATTTATTGTTCAATTATTCAACATTCATTTCGATTTTAACGGTATTTTAACATATTCTTATGTGAGTGTTCATGCGGTAGTGGGCCTAAACCCAAGCCTGAACCTTAACCCTAACTATATTCCAATCCATTCCTGTCCATTGTCCTCCTTCCGTTTCTCCCATTGAATCCATTCCGGCCCCTCCATTCCGCCATTCCCTCCATCCACCCCTCCCTCCTTCCGCCCTTCCCCTCCACCCCCTGGCCCTCCATTCCATTTCCTCTTCCCTCCTTCCATTGTCCATCCCCCCCTCCATGTTGACCAGACCACCCATGCCTGCATCTCCTCGCCCATTCCCTCCCGCCTTTGAGGGCCATTCATGCCGAGACTTCCCGGTGTCGACGACCTCCTCCTCCTCGTCGGCCAGCCTCGGCGCTTCACCTCCCTGCCGGTGTGATTCGCCGCACCACGACCTGCGTTGCATTGTTCCGCCCAGAAATCGCGGTAGAGCCGCGTCGATTCATTCGACGATATCCTCGTAGGCAAGATCCCTCTTGCCTTGACTTGTTACTTAATATTCTTAGACTAATTGTGAATTATTATGTGCTTAGTTTGACTGTGATAACTGCGTGGGTTGTTTGATTTATGTTATCGTGCTATAATGTGAGATACTTCGAAAAGGAGAATTAATTAACGGACATTTTAGTTTAGAATAATTACTAAGAGAATTAACTTTAAAGGAAATTATGTTGATAAAAGATTAATTTTGGAATTAATTTAAATTATGACATGTTATGTTATCTCTAATTTAATTTATTTCCATATGAAACTATTACGTATATGTGTAGATTAGTCGTATTGATAATTGTGCGCTATCACTTTTATTAAGGAGTATATTCTCAGGAACAATGTTTTGTGATGAATAGATACGCCAAAATTAATTTAAGATTAATTTCGTGTTGTTTGGAAGAAAGAATATATTTATAGGAAATTTTTAGAATTAATTATAATGAGAAGAATATTTTTAAAAGAAATTATTTAGAAAAGAACTTAATTGAGAACTATGTTAGAAAACCTCGACATGTCTTGTGAATAATTCCTTCTATTTTGTTTCATATTGCACGGTTGATATTAGATATTCATGCTTCTTATTCATGATGACACGATGTCGACATTTAGCGTAATGGAGTTGTTATTCCATATTGAATGCATTATTCATAGTCTTGTTGTGTCGAACCGTAGTCGTTCATGACTTAGGGATTCGATCGTCATGAACATGACCTAGTGACATGGGTGTGTTGACCATGCTTAGGAGGTGAACCGTGTTTGATATCGGCATCGTTGACTTGATTTACGAGACCGTGGGATGGGAAAGTCTTGGTTCATGTATTCGGATGTGGCCGTTTATGTATCTTCCGCACCGCGCCAAGTGACCTTGTTTCCGCGACTGGGCTGGTTTGTTGGGCCCGTGAATCGTTTCGCATGTGGCGGTGTCTTTATTGTATTCACGAGTCCGCTTGTGTCCGGACAAGGAACGATTAGCGTGTAGTCCTTTGACCGTTCGTTGTTCAGCGGTATTGGATGCGTAGAGGATAATGAACCGTCGGTTATCCGATTGATATGAACCTTGACTTTAAATGAGATGTAGATCCGAGCTGTGTGAATGGTGAGTTACCGTTCTTGTTGTTTGGAATGCCGAGTTTCGGTTGTTTAGATGGTCGACTTTAGTTGTATGCATGCATCACTTCACCCTATTATATTCACCGCATTTTCGATCATTGTATTTATTTGCATTATTATTATCTTGTCATTGCTGTGGGGTCTTAGAGTGTGTTATACCGGCGTACTCCATTCTCTTGGTGTCGTCGGATATAGATGATGAGACGGGTTGATATGAAGATGCACCGGAGCCGAGTTTCTCGCCAGAGAACCTTCCGCACGATGTAGCGATCGAGTTGAAGCTTAGTTTCCTTCTTATTTTCAGAGTTGATGAACTTTAGACTGATTTTAGTATTTCCATTTTAGTAGACATTGTTTAGATTTCTCTAGTTCTTAGCCACATGAATTGTTTGGATATGTGGACTCTTTTATAGTCTGGATGTTATTTCATTTTGGTGATATGTACTCTTACGTTCGGATTATTATTTATTCTTCTTTGTGATTGGGATCTGTGTGTGATGTATTTTATGATTACTTGGCTTGGCATTAGATTGAGAAGAAATATTTTTTATTCGTATTTCTCCTCAACCTAATACGTCGCGGGCTTGTTCACGTACCGTTTCCGTGTATTTTGGGAAGCGGGGCGTGACACAGAATGATGGCAGAAAAGGAAAATTACCTGAAGCAGCCGTATACTCGGCCACTAGTTCATGTGTTGAAGCCTCAGGAGATTTCTCTTTTGCCTCAGGAGACTTCTCTTTTGCCAAAGACTTCTTCATTGGCAACTCCAAGCATTAGTGTTTGAGTGGTTTTTGGGAGCGCTGAACTTGTCGTGGTTTCTTCCCACGAGTATCTCCAGCCGCCGCTTCATGACTAGTCGTTGGCTCTCATATGCTAATACCGACAGGCTTTTGCGGTGGCGACTTCTTGGCGGACACGTCTGAATCATCGTCATCATCATCTAACCCTGCTTCCGCAAGGTACTCTCATAGTCCAAGCTCTCTACTTTTGGATCCCTTCCTGGAAGCTTCTTTATACTTCTGGGTGATCCACTTCACCTCGGTCTTGTTTATCTTGAAGTGTGGATTGGGGACAGTTGATTAGCACATTTTAATTACATTTTTATACCCTTATTATCTATGTTATATGAATAAACGATATTACTAATAATTATTTTTATCTTATTTTGCGAGGCTAATAAAGAAATAATGAATAAAAGCCCAAATGACTCAAATTCTCGAATTTTTACCAATATTTGAAGCCCAAATCGAAGACAAACAAAGGCCCAAGATACCAAATTGATCCAAGAGAAATTCGTGAAGAAAAATCAAGAAAAGACAAATTGGTTGGGAACCAATCGGTTGACCAACGGTTGGCCAACGGTTAGCTAACGGTTAGCTAACCGATCGACCAACCGATCGGTTCCCAAATGATTCAATTAATGGTGGATTTCTCTTCCTTTTGGCTAGGTTTGATCCAATGGTTCACATCAACTCCGTTGGGCTATAAATAGGGGTGGAAGTGTTTTTGAGTGTGAAATATTTTGTAAAACTCCATTTGGAGAGGAGGGTCACTCTTAATTGAGGAGACCTTCCAAAATTGTAACTTTGTTACACAATAAATGAAATGTAGATGCAGGCTGTGTGAGAATGGTGAGTTACCGTTCTGTTGTTTGGAATGCCGAGTTTCCGGTTGTTTAGATGGTCACTTTAGTTGTATGCATGCATCACTTCACCCTATTATATTCACCGCATTTTCGATCATTGTATTTATTTGCATTATTATTATCTTGTCATTGCTGTGGGGTCTTAGTGTGTTATACTGACGTACTCCATTCTCTTGGTGTCGTCGGATATAGATGATGACGGGTTCGGTATGAAGATGCACCGAGCCGAGTTTCTCGCAGAGAACCTTCCGGACGATGTAGCGGTCGAGTTGAAGCTTAGTTTCCTTCTTATTTTCAGTAGTTGATGAACTTTAGACTGATTTTAGTATTTCCATTTTAGTAGACATTGTTTAGATTTCTCTAGTTCTTAGCCACATGAATTGTTTCGTATATGTGGACTCTTTTATAGTCCCGGATGTTATTTCATTTTGGTGATATGTACTCTTCTCGCTCGATTATTATTTATTCTTCTTTGTGATTGGGATCTGTTGTGATGTATTTTATGATTACTTGACGCTTGGCTTATTAGATTGAGAAGAAATATTTTTTATTAGTATTTCTCCTCAACCTAATACGTCATGGGCTTGTTCACGCATCGCTTCCGTATTTTGGGAAGCGGGCGTGACACGTAATGATGGCGAAAAGGAAAATTACCCGGCGTACCGTGATACTCTACCACTAGTTCATGTGTTGAAGCCTCGGAGATTTCTCTTTTGCCTCGGGAGACTTCTCTTTGCCAAAGACTTCTTCATTGGCAACTCCAAGCATTAGTGTTTGAGTGGTTTTTGGGAGCGCTGAACTTGTCGTGGTTTCTTCCCACGAGTATCTCCACCGCTTCATGACTAGTCGTTGGCTCTCATATGCTAATACCGACAGGCTTTTCGCGGTGGCGACTTCTTGGCGGACACGCGAATCATCGTCATCATCATCTAACCACAGCAAGGTACTCTCATAGTCCAAGCTCTCTACTTTTGGATCCCTTCACGGAAGCTTCTTTATACTTCTGGGTGATCCACTTCACCTCGGTCTTGTTTATCTTGAAGTGTGGATTGGGGACAGTTGATTAGCACATTTTAATTACATTTTATACCCTTATTATCTATGTTATATGAATAAACGATATTACTAATAATTATTTTTATCTTATTTTGCGAGGCTAATAAAGAAATAATGAATAAAAGCCCAAATGACTCAAATTCTCTGAATTTTTACCAATATTTGAAGCCCAAATCGAAGACAAACAAAGGCCCAAGATACCAAATTGATCCAAGAGAAATTCGTGAAGAAAAATCAAGAAAAGACAAATTGGTTGGGAACCAATCGGTTGACCAACGGTTGGCCAACGGTTAGCTAACGGTTAGCTAACCGATCGACCAACCGTCGGTTCCCAACAATTCAATTAATGGTGGATTTCTCTTCCTTTTGGCTAGGTTTGATCCAATGGTTCACATCAACTCCGTTGGGCTATAAATAGGGGTGAAGGTGAGTGTTTTGAGTGTGAAATATTTTGTAAAACTCCATTTGGAGAGGAGGGTCACTCTTAATTGAGGAGACCTTCCAAAATTGTAACTTTTGTTACACAATAAATGAAATGTTTCACCCTTCAATTTCCTTTCTCTTCTTCTAATCCAAGGACCAAAAGGAGGATTAGATTAAGATCAGGTCCAGTACAGATCAGATCATGCTAGGATTGCATCCCAGCTGGATTACATCGTTTGACCTTACGAGATCGTCCGGGATCTGCACCTCCTCCATTTTATCGGCCTCCTTCTCCTCCCCATCACAAGAGGTCCCACCCCACCACCACCACCGCCACTGTAGAGGAGGGGAGGATATTGGCGATGACACGAGATGATGAGGACATGGAGGCTACGAGACTGATGATGGGGATGATGATCATGAGGGAGGTTCTTATGTATTTCTTTTCTAGCATTAGACTTTTATTATGGCATGTACTCATATACTATGATGCTTTGGACTTTATGGTAGTATTTGCCTTGAGGACAATGCAAAGTCTAGGTGTGGGGTATTTTGGAACTAGTAGTCTAATTTTAACTGTATTTCTTTTCACTTTGCTTTCTTTTTAGTATTTTTTTAGTTAGTATTTTAGTATTTTTTTAATTACTTTTAGTAATCCCTTTTGTTTCTTAGTTTGTAGTTTAAAAAAAAAGTCACTTGCCAACTTAATAGAGTTGATTAATAATTGATCTATTTGATAGAATTAAGTATTCTAATCCTTAGTTAGTTCTATACTCAAGTTTACCTTTTATGATAACTCCAAATAAATTCTCAAGAAATGATTTTCAAAATAGTATACTTCACTTAAGTTTTAACTTAGATTTTTAATTAAAGTAATGAAATTTTTGCATGCCTAACTTAGAGTTGAAAATAATTTTTCAAGTTGTCTTGATCCAAATATTGTTCAGAATATATATACATATACACATATATATATTATACTAACTTAACAAAAGAAGAAAAAATTTTCTCTTAAAATCATTGGTGGGTCTATTTTACTAAGCCTGCCACCGAGTAATTAAGCCCGAGGAGTATTTTTATACTTAATGACCTAAGCCCAATTGGGTTGGGATTCATTGGCCCAAAACTCGCTAAATGGTCACTTAGAAAGTCCGATTAAAAGAACAAAACCACCAAGGAATAAAGAGTAAAAAAAAATCATACTAACCATGTTTTTGTATATAGTTATATTTGTATATGTTCTTGAAAAATTAAATGGATTAAAAGACTTGAAGTTTGTTAAAACAAAGAGTTAGCATGTTCTTTTCAAAACTTTTAAATTAAATTTTTGAGTTAAACTTGGTTTTGTATAACTATAATGGAAGGATTTTCTTAAGAAAATTACATTGGAGTTATGATAAAAACGCTTTCTTGAGTATTAACCAACTTCAATTGGAATGTTTGAAGATATCAAATGAATTAATTATTTTATTAACTTCTTTAAATTTGCAAGTTGACTGAATTTTGTGGGTATATTCATCAGAACCCTCAATGAGACTACAACTCGCCCACTAGGGTAACCTAGGGGTTTAAAGGCTTGTTGTATGCGCTAAATACAACCATTCCCGCGAAAGTGAGTTAGGTTTTCTTTTTATTTTCTTTGCTAGAGGACTAGCAAAAGCTTAGGTATGGGGGTATTTGATTAGCACATTTTAATTACATTTTTATACCCTTATTACCTATGTTATATGAATAAACGATATTACTAATAATCATTTTTATCTTATTTTGCGTGCTAATAAAGAAATAATGAATAAAACCCAAATGACTCAAATTCTCTCAATTTCTACCAATATTTGAAGCCCAAATCAAGACAAACAAAGGCCCAAGATACCAAATTGATCCAAGAGAAATTCGTGAAGAAAAATCAAGAAAAGACAAATTCGGTTGGGAACCAATCGGTTGACCAACCGGTTGGCCAACCGTTATTAATCGGCATAACCGATCGGCCAACCGATCGGTTCCCAAATGATTCAATTAATGGTGGATTTCTTCCTTTTGGCTAGGTTTGATCCAATGGTTCACATCAACTCCGTTGGGCTATAAATAGGGGTGAAGGCTGAGTGTTTTGAGTGTGAAATATTTTGTAAAACTCCATTTGGAGAGGAGGGTCACTCTTAATTGAGGAGACCTTCCAAAATTGTAACTTTTGTTACACAATAAATGAAATGTTTCACCCTTCAATTTCTCTTCTTCTAATCCAAGGACCAAAAGGAGGATTAGATTAAGATCGAGTTGTTGGTTTCTATTTTATTTCTTTTCATTTTCTTTCTTGTTCATTTATTGCTTTGTAGCTTAGATTTACTTTCATGCAATTTTTGCATGCCTAACTTAGAGTTGAAAATAATTTTTCAAGTTGTCTTGATCCAAATATTGTTCAGAATATATATACATATACACATATATATATTATACTAACTTAACAAAAGAAGAAAAAATTTTCTCTTAAAATCATTGGTGGGTCTATTTTACTAAGCCTAAGCATTTGAGTAATTAAGCCCGAGGAGTATTTTTATACTTAATGACCTAAGCCCAATTGGGTTGGGATTCATTGGCCCAAACTCGCTAAATGGTCACTTAGAAAGCCCGATTAAAAGAACAAAACCACCAAGGAATAAAGAGTAAAAAAAAATCATACTAACCATGTTTTTGTATATAGTTATATTTGTATATGTTCTTGAAAAATTAAATGGATTAAAAGACTTGAAGTTTGTTAAAACAAAGAGTTAGCATGTTCTTTTCAAAACTTTTAAATTAAATTTTTGAGTTAAACTTGGTTTTGTATAACTATAATGGAAGGATTTTCTTAAGAAAATTACATTGGAGTTATGATAAAACGTTTTCTTGAGTATTAACCAACTTCAATTGGAATGTTTGAAGATATCAAATGAATTAATTATTTTATTAACTTCTTTAAATTTGCAAGTTGACTGAATTTTGTGGGTATATTCATATGAACCCTCACGAGACTACAACTCGTCCACTAGGGTAACCTAGGGGTTTAAAGGCTTGTTGTATCGTACAACTGCCATGATTCAAAGTGAGTTAGGTTTTCTTTTTATTTTCTTTGCTAGAGGACTAGCAAAAGCTTAGGTATGGGGGTATTTGATTAGCACATTTTAATTACATTTTTATACCCTTATTACCTATGTTATATGAATAAACGATATTACTAATAATCATTTTTATCTTATTTTGCGGCTAATAAAGAAATAATGAATAAAACCCAAATGACTCAAATTCTCAATTTCTACCAATATTTGAAGCCCAAATCGAAGACAAACAAAGGCCCAAGATACCAAATTGATCCAAGAGAAATTCGTGAAGAAAAATCAAGAAAAGACAAATTCGGTTGGGAACCAATCGGTTGACTAACCGGTTGGCCAACCGTTGGCTAACGGTTGGCTAACCGATCGTAACCGATGGATTCCATTCCAATTAATGGTGGATTTCTCTTCCTTTTGGCTAGGTTTGATCCAATGGTTCACATCAACTCCGTTGGGCTATAAATAGGGGTGAAGGTGAGTGTTTTGAGTGTGAAATATTTTGTAAAACTCCATTTGGAGAGGAGGGTCACTCTTAATTGAGGAGACCTTCCAAAATTGTAACTTTGTTACACAATAAATGAAATATTTCACCCTTCAATTTCCTTTCTCTTCTTCTAATCCAAGGACCAAAAGGAGGATTAGATTAAGATCAGAGTTGTTGGTTTCTATTTTATTTCTTTTCATTTTCTTTCTTGTTCATTTATTGCTTTGTAGCTTAGATTTACTTTCATGCAATTTACTTTCATGCAATTTACTTTCATGCAATTTAATTCCTTGCAATTTACTTTCATGCAATGTATTTACTTTCTAGAATAGATTTTTCTTTCCTTTAATTCACCTTGAGGCTAGAACCCTCTAGGGAATTACCCTTTTCTAAGTGTGGAGCTAATATTCGTGGGATCCCTAGAGATTGTTTGAAACTAGCTAACAAATCAACTCATTCTCATGAGATTGAGATAAGCTAAGTGGATCTACTCTAGATTCCTCATATCTTTAATTAATCCTCCATACTTTACCTTCTTTATTTTCCACTTATCCTTGTTTTCCATTTGTTGCTATTTTCCTTTATTCTTGATTTTGATTTTCCTTTACTCTCTCTCTCTCTCAATCTTGCTTTCTTTTATTTTGCACTTATTTTCTCTCAATCTCATTTTCCTCCATGTGCATATAATCTCAAACTTAGTTTTGTTATTATGTGCATATAACCACCACCACACTCTCAACTTTATTTTCTCCTCCTTTGCACATAATCCACAATCCACTCTCTTTTATCTCTCCACATCCACTTTCACCATTTTCTTATTTTCATTTTATTTGAAATAACTCCTAATTGTCACAGCATAATTTGAGAACCAAAACTTGAGCAAAACTCTTCCTACTTCCGTTCCTCGTGGGATCGATAATCTTTTATACTATAACTTGATAAAGGTTGTATACTTGCAACTAAGGAGGTAATCATTTATTTCCCATCAAGTTTTTGGCCGTGCGAGGGAACGGTGCATAAGTAGGATTTTATTGACTTTGGTTCCTTATTTTGTGTGTTTTCTTTTGTGTAGGAACTTGGAGCTTGAAGATCAAGAGTTGAAGACTCAAGATTGAAGAATTGCCTCCAACGAGGCTTTGGATAGCGATTAGTGGGTAACTCTTCTTTCTAGTATTCTCAATTCCATCCTTTAGATAGTTCATTCACATTAGAGACAATTAGGATAAAATAAAAATTAAAAATTAAAAAAAAGATTTTTACCCTTGTCGACCCTAATAAACTTCATTTCTTTGATTGTCGACCATAATAAAAATAAAAGATTTTTATTTTTGCATCCTTTTTAGTTGCTTTTAATTCCTAGGGTTGCATTTCATATAATAGTAGGAATTCACCAAGTGATTTGAGCATCTTGATTTGGCACACACTTGAAAATATCTTAAGGGCAAAACCCATTAATCAAGATAAGGTGAGGGATTTCATCACCCTTTCCTTAGCCCAAAATCACTAATTCCTCACTATACTTACCCAAGCCTCTTAAAATTTGATTAGACGTTGGCCCCTAAGGATTCGAGCTCATTAAGGAACAATAATTTCTTAAGTGAACCGGTCCAAGTTTATTTGGATTAATTGGTGTCTAAGGCAAGGTTTAGGGGTTGCGTAAAGGCTCGAAGGAAAGAGGTACTTAATTGATCTTTGATCTCCCTCTAGTACTATCCTTACGGCTAATTACCCAAGTAAACTTTGATCTTTTCACTAAGGGAATTTTTGGTTAGAGCTGGTCTAGGTCAAGTTTAGGCTTAACCCTAGAGTTAGGGTGATTGAAAAGTGATTGCCTTGATTTATTTTTTTTAGTTAGTTTTTCCTTATTTTTTTCTCATCATCTTCTTAACTTTTTCTCTTATCCTTTTCAAATAAAATAAAAAAAATTTTTGATTGTGGTGTATGCAAACTTGGGTTAGAGATAATACTAATCGCTTAATTGCTTTGATTCATCTCTTGAACCAAACGAAATGGCTAATACCAACCCACCTGTTCTTCAAGATGTTTGTTACCCCACTAGAAATGCAATCCCTCTTGCATAAAACTCCCCGAGGTAAATGAAACCAATTTTGAACTTCGACCGCATTTCATAAACATGCTTCCCAAATTCTTAGGAGTCAAACCAAGACGATACATCTTTATCTCGAATTTGAAGAAGTTTGCCTCATGATAAAAATGAGGGACTTAACTGAAGATGCGATCAAACTCCGATTTATTCCATTTGCCCTTAAGGACAAAGCCAAAAATGGTCAGATAGCTTGCCCACGATTCCATCTCAACCTGGGTGAATTTGTAAAAAATTTCAAAAAATTCTTTCCTATCCACAAAACGGTCAAGCTTAGAACAAAGATTTTTACCCTTGT
The DNA here is from genome assembly GCA_012295165.1 of Asparagus setaceus. NCBI lineage: Eukaryota > Viridiplantae > Streptophyta > Magnoliopsida > Asparagales > Asparagaceae > Asparagus > Asparagus setaceus. Next base: position 7,397,700 of record CM022703.1, read on the forward strand.
CGACCCTAATAAACTTCATTTCTTTGATTGTCGACCATAATAAAAATAAAAAAGATTTTTATTTTTGCATCCTTTTAGTTGCTTTTAATTCCTAGGGTTGCATTTCATATAATAGTAGGAATTCACCAAGTGATTTGAGCATCTTGATTTGGCACACACTTGAAAATATCTTAAGGGCAAAACCCATTAATCAAGATAAGGTGAGGGATTTCATCACCCTTTCCTTAGCCCAAAATCACTAATTCCTCACTATACTTACCCAAGCCTCTTAAAATTTGATTAGGCGTTGGCCCCTAAGGATTCGAGCTCATTAAGGAACAATAATTTCTTAAGTGAACGGTCCAAGTTTATTTGGATTAATTGGTGTCTAAGGCAAGGTTTAGGGGTTGCGTAAAGGCTCGAAGGAAAGAGGTACTTAATTGATCTTTGATCTCCCTCTAGTACTATCCTTACGGCTAATTACCCAAGTAAACTTTGATCTTTTCACTAAGGGAATTTTTGGTTAGGAGGTCTAGGTCAAGTTTAGGCTTAACCCTAGAGTTAGGGTGATTGAAAAGTGATTGCCTTGATTTATTTTTTTTAGTTAGTTTTTCCTTATTTTTTTCTCATCATCTTCTTAACTTTTTCTCTTATCCTTTTCAAATAAAATAAAAAATTTTTGATTGTGGTGTATGCAAACTTGGGTTAGAGATAATACTAATCGTTTAATTCGTTTTGATTCATCTCTTGAACCAAACGAAATGGCTAATACCAACCCACCTGTTCTTCAAGATGTTTGTTACCCCACTAGAAATGCAATCCCTCTTGCATAAAACTCCCGAGGTAAATGAAACCAATTTTGAACTTCGACCGCATTTCATAAACATGCTTCCCAAATTCTTAGGAGTCAAACCAAGACGATACATCTTTATCTCGAATTTGAAGAAGTTTGCCTCATGATAAAAATGAGGGACTTAACGAAGATGCGATCAAACTCGATTTATTCCATTTGCCCTTAAGGACAAAGCCAAAAATGGTCAGTATAGCTTGCCCACGATTCCATCTCAACACAGGGTGAATTTGTAAAAAATTTCAAAAAATTCTTTCCTATCCACAAAACGGTCAAGCTTAGAAACAGCATTCAAAATTTTAAAATTGTCGGAGAACCTTTTGGAAGTATTTTGACAAATTTAAAGATCTTCTTATCCAATGTCCTCACCATGGTCTTGAAAAGTGGCGATTATGCCAAATCATTTATGAAGGATTGGACTATTCTTCAAAAACTTCCTTAGAGTCAATGTGTCAAGGGGATTTCATGAAGAAAAACGCTGACGAAGCTTGGGACTTTTTAGAGAATTTATCCGAGAAAACTATGCGATTAGGAACACTGTGATTCATCGATTACCCAATCCAATTCTAGAGGTCCTTCCTTAGAGTCAAACATAGCCTCTGAAGCTAAGATGGCTACAATTCTAAGGTGTTAGAAACTTTAGAAACCAAAGAACGAGCTCCGGCTCAAATCAATCAAGTTTCTGCCTCAGGTTGTCATAACTGTCTTTCTACAGCCCATGCTTCAGAGCAATGTCCACTCTTAGGAAGTACTCAATCTCTAGAACAGATGAATGCTGCATTCCAGCATCCGATTAATGATCCATTTTCTCCAACCTATAATCCAGGTTGGAGAAATCATCCGAATTTTGCATGGAATCAGGGTAATTTCTCGGGAAATAAAAATTTCACTCCCTCTTCAAATCAACAATTCCCTAGGGGCAACGCAGTTTCTTTCAGTTCTCAAACCAACTTTCCACAACCAAATCAGCCATTTCCAAATCAGTTTCCTCATCATCAATCTATAAATCATATTCCTTCAAATGTTGAGAAACGTCTTAATGTTTTGGAAAGGGGTTTGGAAGCCTTGATTAAAACCTCTACACAGACCACGAACTTGTTGACTCAAACATCTAGCACGATGAACTCCTTTATGCAATCAACAGGACAAATTCTCAACTCCAACACTCAAGCCATAGCTAGATTAGAAACCCAGCTTGGTCAACTAGCTAGCGCTATAAGTGAGAGAGAGAAAGGATCATTTTCGAGTCAACCCGTGACCAATCCAAGGAACGCGGGGTCAAGTTCAACTTTTCAAGATCAAGTGAATGCAATCCATTCACAACAATCGAAACCAGTTACTAATCAAGTCCTTCAGAACGAGAGAATTACGTTGAATACATGCATCTTAAAGCCAACATTTGAAGAACCATTTATCAATGAACTTAGATTTTTGGAAAATAGAAAACAACAAGATTTTATTTTTGATGAAATTTTTGTTAATAACGAATCTAAGTTCAAAAGCATACAACCATTAATACCTACCTTCCATTCTTTGCGAACATCACTAAAACCACGAAATTTTGGAATTTAAGCACATCGATTGATTATATCATTTTGAAATTCTTTAAATTTCTGGTAGAATTTTCAGAATAAGGTAGGATTTAATGTAGAATGTGAGCTTCTCATGTTTCATCTTTTATTCTACATTTTTATTTTTTGTCTCATAATAATAAAAGAATTTATTCTTCTCTCATGTGAGAGTTTCTTGTTCTTTTCAAAAAATAAAAAATAAAAAATAAAAAAAAAAAAAAGCCCATTAGGCCCAACCCACTTTTAAATAAATAAAAAAAAAAATCAAAAAAAAAAAAAAATTAAAAACCCCCAACCGGTTCCCCAACCGGTTGGAAGTCAGAAAACGAGAAAAAAAAAAGAAAGAAAAAAACCGAACTCCCTCTCTCTCCAATTCTCTCCAAATCGGTTTTTCTTCGTCGATTATCCACTCTAAATTGAAGCTAAAGGGATTAGGGTCCGTTCTACAACGATATTGCAACAAATTTGCACTCAAATCTCACCAAATCGAAGGTATAAACCCAAACCCTAACTTCTCAATTTTTCGAAATTTTCTATCATTTTGGGTGTAATTGGTTGAGATAACCTCGGCCGAATGTTAATAAACAAGTTTTAATCCATTTGAAACAATTTTGTAACAAGAATCGAGAAATTCTCCGACATCAGTTCGCCACGATTTTAATCGACGCTAATAACCGACACAATCGGTCGTTGGCAACCATGGTGTCCGTAAACCCGATTTTGCAAATTGAACCCTAAAACTTGAAAATTTTGCAAATTTACAACATCATTGACTAATTTAACATCATACTCTTGTCATTCAAGATAATGGCTTCGAAAACGACAAAGAACCTAGGAATCCTCTCTCTCTTTTGCTTCTCTACCCATCCACTTCGAGAGGATTCAACACAAACAAGTTTTCGATTTCCACCCCATAATTGAAATTTTCAAAATGGTGGAATTGAGTCCCTTATGGTGAGGAAACTGAATCGCCAACACCACCATAGTCGAGAGTTCTATGCCTCGTGGGATAGGTCGATGAAAACACGACTCATGTTCTTATCGGGGAATTCGATTACCATCACACCGAGACTTATACAAAAGATCTTAAAGCTCCCAAGCCACCTAGAGGGTGCCCGTGATTTTGTCTTAACTATACCGAAGCTAGAGGTAGGTTCCGAGAGCTTCACTCGATGGTGGATTATCTCTTTATTACAAAGACCGGGCTGGATACTTAACTGGTCTACTTAAGAAAGAGTTCATTCTTCCAACCTCTTCCTTAAATTCGATTTATACCCAAGCTCCTCATATTCCACCATCACCACCACACTCGCCCCATCAGATTGATTGCACCGTCACTTCAATGTAGCCGACGCCATATTTAGGATGCTAGGGGGTACCGCGACTAGTGCTAGAGACTACTTGAGCCAGCTGTACAGGCAGAAGGTACAACTGGTCTATCCCTTTCTTATCACACGGATTTGTGAATCGAGGTGTCCCGGATATTCTACGATTCTCTAGTGGCGTGAGCCCCTTTGATCGGCGACACCGTGAAGAAGAGTATTGCCGCCAGAGGAAAGGAGTCCGATGTCGCTACTTCTTCACGCACCCGGCCCGCCAGCCCATCCGCACCACCTCCTCCACCTCATGATGCACCATCGAGTGGACACCCTGCATTCGGTGATCGCTTTTATACTCTAGAGACGGATTCCATCTTTTCCGTGTCCAAGATCGATCGTATCTAGGATTGCATCCCACCGGATTACATCGCTTCACTTTACACGAGATGCGCCCGTGATCCGCACTCCTCCATTTTATCGCCTCCTTCTCCTCCCCATCACAAGAGGTCCCACCCCACCACCACCACCGCCACCAGAGGAGGGGAGGATATCAAGGCAAAGGATGCATGATGATGAGGACATGGAGGCTCTGAGACGATGATGGGGATGATGATCAGTGAGGGAGGTTCTTATGTATTTCTTTTCTAGCATTAGACTTTTATTATGGCATGTACTCATATACTATGATGCTTTGGACTTTATGGTAGTATTTGCCTTGAGGACAATGCAAAGTCTAGGTGTGGGGTATTTTGGAACTAGTAGTCTAATTTTAAGCGTATTTCTTTTTCACTTTGCTTTCTTTTTAGTATTTTTTTAGTTAGTATTTTAGTATTTTTTTAATTACTTTTTAGTAATCCCCTTTTGTTTCTTAGTTTGTAGTTTAAAAAAGTCACTTGCCAACTTAATAGAGTTGATTAATAATTGATCTATTTGATAGAATTAAGTATTCTAATCCTTAGTTAGTTCTATACTCAAGTTTACCTTTTATGATAACTCCAAATAAATTTCTCAAGAAATGATTTTCAAAATAGTATACTTCACTTAAGTTTTAACTTAGATTTTTAATTAAAGTAATGAAATTTTTGCATGCCTAACTTAGAGTTGAAAATAATTTTTCAAGTTGTCTTGATCCAAATATTGTTCGAATATATATACATATACACATATATATATTATACTAACTTAACAAAAGAAGAAAAAATTTTCTCTTAAAATCATTGGTGGGTCTATTTTACTAAGCCTAAGTCGACCGAGTAATTAAGCCCGAGGAGTATTTTTATACTTAATGACCTAAGCCCAATTGGGTTGGGATTCATTGGCCAAAACTCGCTAAATGGTCACTTAGAAAGCCTGATTAAAAGAACAAAACCACCAAGGAATAAAGAGTAAAAAAAAAATCATACTAACCATGTTTTTGTATATAGTTATATTTGTATATGTTCTTGAAAAATTAAATGGATTAAAAGACTTGAAGTTTGTTAAAACAAAGAGTTAGCATGTTCTTTTCAAAACTTTTAAATTAAATTTTGAGTTAAACTTGGTTTTGTATAACTATAATGGAAGGATTTTCTTAAGAAAATTACATTGGAGTTATGATAAAACGTTTTCTTGAGTATTAACCAACTTCAATTGGAATGTTTGAAGATATCAAATGAATTAATTATTTTATTAACTTCTTTAAATTTGCAAGTTGATCAATTTTGTGGGTATATTCACTGTAAACCCTCACGAGACTACAACTCGTCCACTAGGGTAACCTAGGGTTTAAAGGCTTGTTGTATCGCTAAATACAACCATGATTCTGCGAAAGTGAGTTAGGTTTTCTTTTTATTTTCTTTGCTAGAGGACTAGCAAAAGCTTAGGTATGGGGTATTTGATTAGCACATTTTAATTACATTTTATACCCTTATTACCTATGTTATATGAATAAACGATATTACTAATAATTATTTTTATCTTATTTTGTGCTAATAAAGAAATAATGAATAAAAGCCCAAATGACTCAAATTCTCGAATTTCTACCAATATTTGAAGCCCAAATCGAAGACAAACAAAGGCCCAAGATACCAAATTGATCCAAGAGAAATTCGTGAAGAAAAATCAAGAAAAGACAAATTAGGTTGGGAACCAATCGGTTGACTAACCGGTTGGCCAACCGGTTAGCTAACCGGTTAGCTAACCGATCGACCAACCATCGGTTCCCAACAGATTCAATTAATGGTGGATTTCTCTTCCTTTTGGCTAGGTTTGATCCAATGGTTCACATCAACTCCGTTGGGCTATAAATAGGGTGAAGGTCGAGTGTTTTGAGTGTGAAATATTTTGTAAAACTCCATTTGGAGAGGAGGGTCACTCTTAATTGAGGAGACCTTCCAAAATTGTAACTTTTGTTACACAATAAATGAAATATTTCACCCTTCAATTTCCTTTCTCTTCTTCTAATCCAAGGACCAAAAGGAGGATTAGATTAAGATCGAGAGTTGTTGGTTTCTATTTTATTTCTTTTTCATTTTCTTTCTTGTTCATTTATTGCTTTGTAGCTTAGATTTACTTTCATGCAATTTACTTTCATGCAATTTACTTTCATGCAATTTAATTCCTTGCAATTTACTTTCATGCAATGTATTTACTTTCTAGAATAGATTTTTCTTTCCTTTAATTCACCTTGAGGCTAGAACCCTCTAGGGAATTACCCTTTTCTAAGTGTGGAGCTAATATTCGTGGGATCCCTAGAGATTGTTTGAAACTAGCTAACAAATCCAACTCATTCTCATGAGATTGAGATAAGCTAAGTGGATCTACTCTAGATTCCTCATATCTTTAATTAATCCTCCATACTTTACCTTCTTTATTTTCCACTTATCCTTGTTTTCCATTTGTTGCTATTTTCCTTTATTCTTGATTTTGATTTTCCTTTACTCTCTCTCTCTCAATCTTGCTTTCTTTTTATTTTGCACTTATTTTCTCTCAATCTCATTTTCCCTCCATGTGCATATAATCTCAAACTTAGTTTTGTTATTATGTGCATATAACCACCACCACACTCTCAACTTTATTTTCTCCTCCTTGCACATAATCCACAATCCACTCTCTTTTATCTCTCCACATCCACTTTCACCATTTTCTTATTTTCATTTTATTTGAAATAACTCCTAATTGTCACGCATAATTTGAGAACCAAAACTTGAGCAAAACTCTTCCTACTTCCGTTCCTCGTGGGATCGATAATCTTTATACTATAACTTGATAAAGGTTGTATACTTGCAACTAAGGAGGTAATCATTTATTTCCCATCAACAAATACCACACTATACCATTTACAAAACCCTAAAGTCATATAGTAGTTAGTGATGTTATAGGGCAAGATGAACTTGGTACTAGTGCACCCAGCAGCGAAGTGTTACAAATCTAACAAAGTCAGAAATGCTATAATAAAAAGAATTACATAACGAAGAAAACTAACAACAACAACAACTTTATGAATGCAAAGAGAATGCGAGGAAGAAGCTCGAGGCCGCTGGAACACTATTTTCTTAAAGCAGTTCGCCCTCTTGGTCGTGAAGTCTAGTCTGGACGTCTGCTTCCCGGATACAACGAGCTTGCAAGGCAGCACCCACTCCTTGCCGTCGAACCGAACTCGAGAGGAGAACCTGGCAAGAGAGAAAGAGCGAGGAGGAGAGATTGCTTTTCGTGTGTTTTGAAGGTTGAAGGACTGCGATATTTATAGCGTGGTGAAGAGGCGCCTCGTAGTAAATTTCGCGGAGATGGAGAGGTAACCGCCCACGACTCACGAGGGTAACGCATGATTCGGCGGAGAAAATCAGAACCACCCCACAACTCACGCAGAGAATTCAATTAATGGTGGATTTCTCTTCCTTTTGGCTAGGTTTGATCCAATGGTTCACATCAACTCCGTTGGGCTATAAATAGGGTGAAGGAGTGTTTTGAGTGTGAAATATTTTGTAAAACTCCATTTGGAGAGGAGGGTCACTCTTAATTGAGGAGACCTTCCAAAATTGTAACTTTGTTACACAATAAATGAAATATTTCACCCTTCAATTTCTTTCTCTTCTTCTAATCCAAGGACCAAAAGGAGGATTAGATTAAGATCGAGAGTTGTTGGTTTCTATTTTATTTCTTTTTCATTTTCTTTCTTGTTCATTTATTGCTTTGTAGCTTAGATTTACTTTCATGCAATTTACTTTCATGCAATTTACTTTCATGCAATTTAATTCCTTGCAATTTACTTTCATGCAATGTATTTACTTTCTAGAATAGATTTTTCTTTCCTTTAATTCACCTTGAGGCTAGAACCCTCTAGGGAATTACCCTTTTCTAAGTGTGGAGCTAATATTGTGGGATCCTAGAGATTGTTTGAAACTAGCTAACAAATCCAACTCATTCTCATGAGATTGAGATAAGCTAAGTGGATCTACTCTAGATTCCTCATATCTTTAATTAATCCTCCATACTTTACCTTCTTTATTTTCCACTTATCCTTGTTTTCCATTTGTTGCTATTTTCCTTTATTCTTGATTTTGATTTTCCTTTACTCTCTCCTCTCTCTCTCAATCTTGCTTTCTTTTTATTTTGCACTTATTTTCTCTCAATCTCATTTTCCTCCATGTGCATATAATCTCAAACTTAGTTTTGTTATTATGTGCATATAACCACCACCACTCTCAACTTTATTTTCTCCTCCTTTGCACATAATCCACAATCCACTCTCTTTTATCTCTCCACATCCACTTTCACCATTTTCTTATTTTCATTTTATTTGAAATAACTCCTAATTGTCACGCGCATAATTTGAGAACCAAAACTTGAGCAAAACTCTTCCTACTTCCCGTTCCTCGTGGGATCGATAATCTTTTATACTATAACTTGATAAAGGTTGTATACTTGCAACTAAGGAGGTAATCATTTATTTCCCATCAACAGTCACCACACTATACCATTTACAAAACCCTAAAGTCATATAGTAGTTAGTGATGTTATAGGGCAAGATGAACTTGGTACTAGTGCACCCAGCAGCGAAGTGTTACAAATCTAACAAAGTCAGAAATGCTATAATAAAAAGAATTACATAACAGAAGAAAACTAACAACAACAACAACTTTATGAATGCAAAGAGAATGCAGAGGAAGAAGCTCGAGGCCAGTGGAACACTATTTTCTTAAAACAGATTCGCCCTCTTCGGAGTGCGTGAAGTCTAGTACGGACGTCTGCTTCCCAGGATACAACGAGCTTGCAAGGCAGCCAGCACCCACTCCTTGCTGTGCGAACCGAACTCTGAGAGGAGAACTGGAGCAGTAGAGAAAGAGCGAGGAGGAGAGATTGCTTTTCGGTGTGTTTTTGAAGGTTGAAGGACTGCGATATTTATAGCGTGGTGAAGAGCGGCCTCGTAGTAAATTTCGGCGGAGATGGAGAGGTAACCGCCCCACGACTCACGCAGGGTAACGTACAGATTCGGCGGAGAAAAATCTGTAACCACCCCACAACTCACGCAGAGAAAATCTGTAACCGCCCCCACATTTGGCGTGATCGCCTCCCATTCGCGAAATTTTCTCGTGGATCAAGTCTGAGTATGGCTGAACCCGAACCCGACCCGATTGAACACCCAAAAAAATATTTTGTAGGCAAAAGGTAGCTTCGTGTCCGCGGTCGTTGCTTACCACAGTTCGACAATCGGGCTAGTTCGGATTCGGATTTGCCTCTTGCTTGGTAGCAGAACTATGTCCCCAATAAGAGCTTACCTCCTATTGTTGGGCTTTCACTTATAAACCCATTCTTATTCTTTGCTCTATCCAATGTGGGACTAAACTTCCCACTTGTTCTTGGCCCCTTTAGGAACTATTTTTCCCATTCACCAAATACTATTTTTCCAACACGAAGTGGTATCAAGCGCGGGCTCCGTCTACGAGACTCCTAGAGTGTAGCAGCCTCGTGTTTGGATTACCAACATAAAGCTAGTCATATCCAAGCTGTTGTGCGAAATGGCAAGGAAGATAGGGCTCAATGTAGCACTTTGTCTTGTTCAGGCGAGCAACGAGATGCCCGGATCTAATATTAACTAACCAATTCAAGCAACCGCTGGTTAAGAAAGTGAACCCCTCAGGTCCAGGATTGTCTTCATTCTCCTGTCCACGAAAAAATTCATAACACAAACCAAGTGCTTCTATGTGCAACACTTATGCATTATAAAAGCTTTCAACTTGATATTATTGGTTTCTTTTAATGGTTTTTAATGTTGCATGATACTTGATGTTTATTGATGTGCGGGATATGAGAGCGAAGGCGGCGGATAACAACCTTCACAATAGGCTAATGGCGCTTTGGAGAATGGGTATTCGTCCCTCTCTCTATCTAACTTTATTTATTTTCGGTTTCTAATACAATAAGCTTTACAAGACTTTCTTGTACAATTATACGATTGCGATCTCTGTAGTTTACTTTCTGGACACATATAAGTGAGCGATAACAATCACATTATCAACAAAACTCCATGATGAAAATGTTTATACTATGTTAAAATTTTTGATTTGAAGCCTTGCACATTCGTAGAACAGAGTCTAAAGCATATCTGCATTAATTTTTAATTTTTAGTGTAGTTGTTGGAAGACAGTTAATTACTTCACATAATTTTGCTAATTCTATTTCATGTAAGAGTTCTTAAGATTTGTCATAGTTTTCACTAGGTAGAGACATATATTAGTAAATGTCTTCTTTTGTTGTTTTTTCTTATTGAATGGAAGTTGCATTTATGTTCCTAAGAAATTATTGGGTTCATTTATATCTTGATGCATTTACGTTCTTCTTTATATTTTTCTTAAAAACAAAGATGTGCCATCTAATTACTAATCAAGTTTTTACGTTTTAGTTTTTTTATTTTTTATTTTTTATTATTATTATTATTTTGAGAAGACAAGTTTTTAGTTTTCGTTTTACTATTAATGTTGTAAGTATGCTCTCCACCACCCCCAAACCCCAATATGTTCTCTTACTTTTCATCTACATGGCAAATTTGGATGGTTTCATCTACCTGGCAAATTTGGATGGTGAGTCAACTTTTAAGTAACATAATGAGTCTATGCTCAATGTCAAGGAAATAGGAGAAAATGATAACTGCTTATAAGAATACATTAAATAAAATGGGTTAAATATTTAATTGATTCATTTGCTCTTTCAAAGCTTTCTCCATATTATAGAAGAGTTAATTTTCATTTTTAATTTTTATATACTATTCAAGTACGTCCACGTGCACTATACTAGTAAAGTTAAAATTTAGAAAGATTATCTTAAGTTAAACTAATTTTATCATCTCATTTAAAGTATTAGTTGATGATAAATTTTAAAGTTTTAAAACATAATCCTTTCTATTTAATGGGTTATTCGCATACATGCCCTAAAATCCTAGATATTTACAAAAATAGTATCTAAATCTCAGTATTTGCAAAACTACCCTCAAATCATCAATATTGGGGAAAAAATACCCTCAAAGCAATTAATCTTCACCATTAATAAGCTAATTTGTAATTGCATTGTAAAAATTATCAACAAAATGGTCAAAATTTTAGTTCCAAATTAACATTTAGAAAGATTATCTATAGTTAAACTAAGTTTATCATCTCATCCAATTACTAGTTGATGGAAAATTTGAATGATGATAATAATGTTAAAATTTAAAAATTATCTTTAGTTAAATTAAGTTTATCATCTCATCCAAACTATTAGTTGAAGATAAAATTTGAAGGTTTAAAAATATAACCTTTTCTATTTAAATGGGATATTTGCATAAATACCCTTAAATCATGGTATTTACAAAATACACTCTAAATCTCAGTATTTGCAAAATTGCCCCTCAAATCTCCAATTTTGGAATAGTTAATCATCATTATTAATAAGCTATTTGTAATGCAATGTAAAAATTATCAACAAAATAGTCAATTTTTAGCACCAAGTTGATGATTTATTGATTTTAGGGGTATATTTTTTTACAAAGTTGATGATTTGAGGGGTAGTTTGTAAATATTAAGATTTATGGGGTAATCCTGCAAATACCCATGATTTAAGGGATATATATACAAATAACCAACCTTATTTACTAACCCATTGATCTCACACACACACACACACACCCCACACACCACACACACACACACACACTAATGATATGTTGAGATGGTGAGATGAAACCATATCGTGAGATGGACTAATCGGGCTATCAAATTCATGATCTGTACCGTACATCTTGTTCAAAACATCATCAAATGTATATGGTCAATTTTTCACATAGTTTGGAGTCTTCTAGAATATGAACAATATGTTGATTTTTTAGATAGCTTAATAGCGTCCCTTTGCACATAGCTAAAATAATAATTAGAAATTTTATATATATATATATATATATATATATATATATATATATATATATATATATATATATATATATATATATATATATATATATATATATATATATATATATGATAAAATGAGATGGTGAGATGAGGTTCTTATCGTGAGATGGCCCAATAGGCTACCCGGAACGATGATCGGCACCACCCATCGTGATTTGCACTCATCATGGTCCATATGTAGAAATTTTTTATAATTTTAAAATTTATAATTATTATTTTAGCTATGTGCAAAAGGGACGGCTATTAAGCTGTCTGAAAAATTAACATATTAAACTAGTTTGATTCATATTCTAGAAGACTCCAAACTATGTGAAAATTTGACCATGTATCCTCCCCATAACCTGGTGATCATCTCCTTAGTTTCAATCAATTTTTTCTCGTCCTCAAGCATCTTCAAAGTCAAGAAAAAAAATCCAATCTAGGTATCTTAGTATTCTCGTGGTTTACATCTACCCAAGAGACCTTATTCATGGCTATATATGTATGAAAAAAGTGAGAGGAGATAATAAAGTTTGTTGTTCATCATCTAGATAAATATTGAGTTACCATACTCATCCGAGTCACTATGCACATCCCAAGTCATCGTACTCAACTCTCAAGGCATCAACCTCACCCCGAGCCACCATAATCAACTCTCAAGTCACCGTACTCACCCACGAGCCATCATGCTCAAGCTTAATTATGTTTTCCTTCTTTACATCATAAAATAATTTTGTATATAGTTTTTTCTTTTTCTATGAGCTCTTTTAGCAATTAGCTAATCTTTTAATTCAAGTTTATGCATTTTAAACTATTTAAGGTTAATCGGGTTGGGATATTATTCAAATGCATCCTCCTCTAACTTTACACAGACATCCCATGTATGATCATGTACATGACTTCTTTTAAGGAATTGGTTATGCCCAGTTTGATAATTTTTAATTTCCCTTTTTTCTAAAATTATAATTTTTATATAATTAAGTAGTTTTAGAATTGTCATGTTAACCATCCAATTGGGAAATTCTTTAGAAAATGCACTAAGCTCTAGATAATGCTTTGTCAAATGGTAATTTCTTTCTACAGTAAATAGTTTGATAATTTTAAATTCTCTTTTTTTGAAAATTGTAATTTTAGATAATTAAGCAATTTCACAACTGTCATATTAACCATCAAATTAGAAAATTCTTTGGAGAATATACTAAGCTCGGATAATGCTTTGTTAGAAGTAAGCTTGAGTTCTTGGTAATAGTTAGTATTTTGGCGTCTAATTGTAGAGAAGAGAGGCTTTGTTTTATTAAAAACTTCGATAGAGGAAAAAGTTTAGAGAGCAATTGTAAGCTTATAGAGAAGAAATGACAGGTTATGGATCCGAATGATTGAATGTAAATTTTAGTTTATTATTCATGATTGATTTTTGGTATTAATTCATGAAATTAAAATTTGTAAAGACTTGATGTTAGTCTTCTCATAACCAATTAGTAAAAATCATATCTTATTAAATTTTTAATAAAATTATATATCCCTCAACATTCAATGTCCTTCCAAATTCTACAAGCTTTTTTTCTCTATTTATAGTGTACCTTACCAGTGCATATTTTTCTTTCATATTACTAACAAAGTTAGTAATTTTCAAGTCAATGAAGAAGTTGTGAGAGATGCAAAATGAAACCCGAGTCAAGATAGTCGTTTGTTATTTTTGATTGTTTTGATTTTGTTGTTGTTGATTTTATATTGTCACGAGAGGAAAACCGTGTAACTATTTATGTACATATTCTAAGTTATATATAACTTTAACAGTAACAAAAAGTAAAAAAAATCTATGAAAAGCTAAGACCTATAATATTTGACCACGTGCAATGCATGTGCATCCGAACTAGTAATGTTAAAACGAAAGGAAAAATAGGTTAGTGGAAACATGACCCTACTAAAAATACCAATTTGGTAATTTAGCCTTACAAAAACTAAAGATATCGAAATAATTATCCAACTAGGATAAACATTTTTCCACAATAAACTCACTATAAATATTCAGCCGAAGAAAAAAAAACCATCCCTAATTACGAATCAAGCATAAACCCACTTTATAGTTGTCATCCTTGTAAACGACAATCGAAAGATCCCAGGCGGAGCAACGGATCCAAAGCCCCATCCCCCCTCTCGATTCCGGTCACCTCCCTCATCATCCCTCCCCAAACCCTAACCCTCTCTCCTCCGAGTTCCCTTCAATCATTCGTCATCAATGGTTCACAGCGCCTACGATTCAGTCGAGCTAGTCAAATCCTGCCCTGCAAAGATCGAAACCGTCGCCGTCTACGATTCAAAGCTCATCGTCGGATGCAGCGATTGCTCTCTCCGCATCTACGCTCCTCCCTCCGGCGACGACGGCGACGGCGACGGCGAGGTCAGTCGAGGACTCTATGAGCTGGAGAAGACGGTGACTGGATTCTGGAAGAAGGCGCCGGTGGCGATGGAGGTGTGCAGGTCACGTGACCTGCTGCTGTCTCTGTCGGAGTGGATCGCGGTCCACCGGCTGCCGAACCTTGAGACGGTGGTGGCGATCGCGAAGACCAAGGGCGGGAATGTCTTTAGTTGGGATGACCGGAGAGGGTTTCTTGCCGTTGGACGGCAGAAGAGGGTCGGAATCTATCGGCTTGATGGTAAATTTTTATTTATTTTTTTATTTTTTGTGATTTATTTTGTGAATTTGATAGAGAGTACCGATAATCTGCAGAAATTTAGTGAATAATGCTAATATTCGATGAAGGTAAGCATGTGGAAGCCACAATCGCAAAGTGTGGTAGAGTAGAATAAGCTGATAGAGAAAGAAATTCTGTTGCCCAGAACTGATGTTCTTTCTGTCTCTCCTTTGCGGATCTTACACCTCTATTTACATCAAGTATAATAGCATTAGGATACCTAATGAAAACAGGGTTTTTAGGAATATGACAGTTGACACTAAAACAAGATAAGAAACTTTAATAAAATCAATTGTAGTAAAACTAAGAAACATAATACTATATAAACAAATTAAAGTCATGTTTCGGTTGCTATTTAGACATCATTCTGATTTGTGTTTGTTATAAAAAAGACCAGATAAATGCTTTTCCTTACCTGAGAGACTGCAAGGCAAGCATAGTTTTGCCAAACTTTTGAAATATGTATGAACATTTGGTATGGAAACATTTTCTGATTTTGTTTTCTCTTGTGATGAGACAACAATAATACATTCCCTAACCATTTGCAATACATTCCTTAGACCAGTCGTATATTTATTTGAGTCGACACTGATTAATTCTTCTCTTTGCAATGAATTCTCAGGCTTTACTTTAATTGTTGATAGGTGGTCGAGAGTTCGTGGAAGTCAAGGAGTTTGGCGTTCCAGATATGGTGAAGTCAATGGCCTGGTGTGGGGAGAACATATGTTTAGGGATTAAAAAAGACTACATGATAATGAACAGTATAACTGGGGCATTATCAGACATATTCCCTTGTGGGAGGCTTACTTTGCCTTTGGTTGTCCCACTTCCTTCTGGAGATCTACTTTTGGGAAAGGTATACAAATTTTGTTGCACGCGATGCGTGCATGATATGATCGCCCTGTGCATAATAAATAAATTGTTTAGCACATTAATGATTAATTTTAATACATGTATTACAAATAGTTCCACAAACTAATATAAGTGTATGATATTTCAAAAGCAGGGTAGTTATGGAGTAGTGAATAGCTTGTTAGTTATGAGATAGTAGTGTTAGTTATAAAGAAGATTATTGTTAGCCTTTTTCCAAATTTGTCTTTTATTAAGCTGTAAATTATTGGAAATTGTATGGTATAATTTTGGGATATGTTTGAAATTCTTCTAGAAGGTGACTTATATAGGGTAGAATACCAAAAATGCTTTTCTTAGATAATAGTAATGGATAGATAGTGCACGTGCATTGCACATGGATATTTTTCTTTCATGTTTTAATTTTTTTCTTGGGCATGAAACATGAAGTGACTCGAATCTTCATGATTGCCAATATACCTCCAAATCTTCCATAATTGCATGTTTAACCCCTAAATCTCCGTAATTGTCAATATATCCCCCAATTTTCAATTGGGAAAAGGAGAAAGACGAAGGAGTTGTGGTAGTTGGGAAGGAGAGGAGGGTTATTTTGGTCAACTGACTCATACAGTGTTAATTTAACAACTTTGTTGCATTTGGAAGGTATTAGTGGAATGCATGTTGCACATGGTAAAATAATTTTATTCTTTATTTTAGATTTAATATATTTTATGGTTATCATATAATATATTGCACCAAATATATAAAAAATTAATTTTTAACCTCTACTTAATGATGATAAGAAAGATTCTTTTTTTCCTTGAGCTACATACTAACAGATATCATTTTCAACTTAAGTTTCAGACACCGGTAATACATGATTAACTCTATCTTTACTTGACCTGAGCTCTTGCACAGTCAAACTTGACTGAACAAACATAAAACTGTAGTTGTATGATAAATATTATTTATTGTATTCACTGGTGAAGAACTATATATGTGGGAGAAAGAAATTGGAGTGGAAAAAACAAATTTATTGATATTTGGCTTGCTGCTTGTTCACGGGTGAAGACATGCCTATATAAAGGCTTAAGCAAACCAATTACAGGAGAATTCTAGATTAACTCTTAACTAAAGATAAAGTAATTAAGATTCTATAGACAACTCCTATGAAAAAATTTCTCAAAGATACATGAATCAAAATTAAAAGCAATTTAATCAAATTTATCATATTTATAAAAATAAAACCAACATGAAATTAAATTTGGATTAACTTTGAATTTATAAATAGAAAAGGTTGGAGGGCTCAGATAGAGGGCGTAGATTTCTTGATTAAATCTTTTTAATTAGATATTGTAAAGGAGTTTTTCCTATACCTGATCCAAACAAACTCTCTGGAAACCTTCAGAACAAGGGATGTAATGTAGATCAAATCTAAGGTTAGTCACGTAAACAGACAAAAATTACAGATGGGTTTTGTTGTTTATATTACCTGTTTGATGGAATGCATGAGTGAGATGAATTCTGGTGGGTTGTTTGACTTTGTAATCAGATAATGTAAAATAGTTTTTCTTAACAATAATTGGATTCGTTTGTTGATGATAATAGAACTATCCAATAGCATTTTTATACAGTTGCTATTAATGCACCTTGTCCATCGTCTCAAGACTAAAGGTTTGAATTTTGTTTTTCTTTGTATTAATTAGGATATGATGTGATAACAACCTAATATTCAAAAGGGTCAGTGATGAAAAGATTTTCTCAAACTCACATTTTTAAAGGGGTATGATTAGTATGGTTTAAACATTATTTATGTTGGTATCTTTTTCTCTGCCTTGTACAATTTATAAAATAAGCCACATTTCTTTAAGCTTTTATTTGTGGAGCTGTAGTTAAAGAGAGATTCTTTATGAAGTTGCATGTCCAATTTCTCAAACTATTTTATTCGTTTGCTCTCATGCTAGGCCCACAAAGATTATCACTTAAATTTTTGAGGTAAAAATTATCATGAGCAGATGGTAGCTTATACCCCTAATTGTTAGGCCTAAAAAGGCAATAACTCTCCATGATCTTAAAGCCAAGCTAGACAACAGAAGAGTTAGAGATTGGGTGAAAATTTAAATCTGATGCAAAAGGTGGTGTATGTCAGTATTTTTCTTGTCAATCTAGCGATCTGGCTAACTGACATCTCTCTGATTCTAACTTCATTCAACCTTTTCCAATCAGTAGATCAGTAAAACTACTCATTATTGATATGGTGAAGCTGACATACAGTTGCTTTCTGCTTTCATCTTGTTTGTTGGTTTTCTGCAGGAAAGGCTTCAGTTTTTGTAGATAAAATTCTTGCATATTAAATGACTTTTTCATGCTGATTTTTTCCTCTTAATTCCTGATGAGCTTTTGTTTATAGGACAACATTGGGGTTTTTGTTGACCAAAATGGAAAGCTTCTACAAGATGGAAGGATTTGTTGGTCTGAGGCTCCTACATCTGTGGTTATTCACAAGCCATATGCTGTAGGTCGCTTATCAAAATATGTTGAGGTCAACACATCTCTCTCCTTGTTAATTATACATATTTCTTCCATCCAAAATTTATGCATGGTGTCATGTGATGTTAATTTATTTGTCTGACTATTTCTGTAGATCCGATCTCTTAGATCTCCTTATCCATTGATTCAGACAGTTGTACTGCGAGATGTTCGTCTTCTTCTTCAAAGCAACAATTCTGTGATTGCTGCTTTAAGCAATTCCATTTATGGTCTGTTGCCTGTCCCTCTTGGTGCCCAGGTAGGTTTTAAAATAGTATCTATGTTTGTGTTTATACCAAATTCTTCTCGAAGCACTGTATGCATTATCACCTGAAGAACCATTACAAGTCAAATGTCCAATTCTCTTCAAAGTTAAGAACTTCTATCAGTTTACCTCTAAACTTTGATCTAGTTCAGTTAAATATAGCAAAAAGGTTACGTAAGTGTCTCCTAGTGTCATGTAGCCAAATGAGTTTTGCATAACAGTAGTTAACTTTTTTCCTTAATAAATTGTACGTAGGTGTTATATAATATGTCCTGCTGAAGTAATCTATGTCTTTAAAGGATATTTGTCACTCTTTTGGTCTTCATGAACAAGTGAAATAACATTTCAAGTTCACTTGAATATACTAGATGGTAATCTTGATTTTGAGGTAATATACTTCTGTAATCTGCAAATGTATTGGTGGATTCGGATAGGAATAGTTAATACTTTGCCTTTGACATCTTTTTGGCTAAATTACTAAAAGACTTACGTGAATATCAGTAATTTTTTTTTGTAGAAAACTACCCTCCGATTTGTTTTATATCAACTTTTAACCACTAACTATGAAAATTTTCTTTTTCATTCATGACACTAATAATCATTATCTAAAACATCACCCATAACTTTTCTTTATTGTAAAACCCTATTTTCATCCTTCCTTTCTTCCTTATCCTCTTTCTTCCTATTCACACTCATTGGAACCCCCTCCTGTTGCGATCTGTTCACAAGCACTGCTCTCCAAACTCTTAAACTCTAACACAAACACTTTCCATTTTCTCGTTCTGTCGAAATCCTTTTGCAGGCCCACCTCTAGACTCTTAATAGGAGTCCCCCATTTTAAATTAGCATCTTTTATTTACTTTGGGCAAATGGCAAAGAAAAGAGGGCCAGGAATTGATGGGAAGAAAGAAAAGGGAGGGAGGTGGGATTATCCCAAGTAGGAAATAGTGGTGGAGAATGATGAGGCTGGAATCCAAGGGCTAGGAATTGTCAGATCTGGCCATATGGGTTACCAACCATAGATCAAGGTGGACAGAAAGTGTTAGTTGAAAGGGAAGAAGGATTTCCACAAAGTAGTCTTCTTCTTATATTTTCAAAATAGGGGATGGTTAACAAAATTGTAGAAAAGGTAAAATATGGCCCAACCTCCGTCAATGTCCCATGGCACTTACTTGTAAACTGGAAAAAATTGGAGGGATTCGTGGAATTTTAGAGGAAATTGTGCGTGATAGTTAACTTGGTGATAGTTTTCTAAAAGAAATTTGAAGCTTCATAAAATTGTTTTGTAATTAAGCCCTTTTCCATGTATGCTAACTAGAACCTCAACAAGATTAATCTTCAGATGATCACAAATGCTCATGTACCACTAGCTGGAAATGTAAAGTGATCAAGGCCTCATGGGTGTTTGGAGGAGCTTATTTTTCCATCAAATAGCTTTTAAACTGGCTTTTCTATATCTACTTGTTTGGTAGCATCCTATACAAGCTAGCTTAAGTACCATTTTAAAAAAGTTAGGATTAAATTTTGAAAACCTAGCTTATAAACTCACCTAAATAAGATAGGTTTGGCCAAGCAAATTACCATTCTTCTGATTCAATTTTTATAAAAGTTTATAAAAGTCAAAAGCCAAAAAAAGCTAACATAGTCTAAAATCTTCTAAAAGTAAGCTGTTCCGAACACCCTCTAAAGTGACTGATGGAGAGGTTTCTTTTAGCATTTAAATCCTTGTGTTTAAGTGACAATGCAATCAATCTGTTGCATTCTTCTTATTTCCCACTGGTTTTGTTCATTTGCTTCCATATATGTGATCACTTCACCCAAAAGTTTTAGACTGACAATTGCAGGCAAGAAAGGAACACTTGTTGAACAATTTTCACATTTGTTATAATCCTCTCCTCTCCGAAGTCCCAACAACCACCCAACCATCAACAACACTTTGTACTCCTCTTCTCAAGAAAAAGGAGGGCCGTCAGGCTATGTGGAAGGCTCCTATCAGAAAGATGACTTTCTGAAAAAAGAAGGATAACCTGAGTTAATAAACCTGTTGCTCTAAAGCTACGAAACTTGATATGCAGTGCAAAATGCAGAAGTAAACCTTATCCTAATTATTCTAATTCAATTGACAATTTTAAACATATTGAAATTTGATTCTGTATTAAAAATTTTCAATTTAATTATGCAAATGTCCTTTCATGAAGTCAGTCACTAGTATTTATGCTCAAACAATTTGTTATATTACTCAGATATCATACTATTGGATGTATATGGTACCTTTGTTAAATGCATAAGACATACCTGTTGAAGCTATACTTATTCTTCAATAATTTTTTGAGGCTTAATGAGATACATCAGTTATAGGATGCTCTGTATATTTATCAGTAAGGAAGCTACATTTTAGATCTCTTATTATCTGCTAGCCATTTCATTTTGAGGCAGGGGTCTACACCTTTGTTCTCAAAAAGAAAAAGAGAGAGAAAAAAAAGCGAGTCATTCTTTTGGCTGTTGAGTGATGTGCAAGCACACAACTAATAATGACCAGATGGATCTGAAGTCTCTGAGAGTTTTGTTTTCGAGACCCCTTTCAATGCATTGAGTGGATACAATGCAGTCCCATTCTGACAATAGTTTGTGTGAAAACATGGCATGCTCCAGATAAATTAGGAACCCCTTTGTTGCTACTTATGTATGAATTGTTCTTTTTGATGGAGTAGGTAGTCATTAGGTAGCAGAATTTAATGGACCATTTTCCTACATAATTTGAATCACCTAATGGTTAGGGGAACATGTCTTGAGTCAGGATCCTATCTGAAGTGTGAAGTTATTCTTCTGAGATTAACATGATGAAAAGCATGCATCTTGAAATAATAGTTTCTGCCTCTGGGGTCAACATATTATCTTTAAATTCTGTGAAATTTAATACAAAATATCAGCATAAACTCATCGCTTTAGTGATACTTTTAACTTGAGCTAGCATTGACATCTTTCTCGTGACTAATATCGTTAGATGTTATGGTTTATTTTCATTAAGCTTCAGAAATTATGCATTAAAACTTGTTGTCATATTCATATATAGAAAACCTCCATGTGTTCCCATCTACTAAACTCTCATTCAAAGCTTTTTGATTAGTATCAGATCTAGAAGTTCTTTACAGTGGTGCTGTAGTATTTATGTCTAACAGTACATTGACTTGTTTATTGTTAAAGACGTCATGGTCAAAGAAAAATGCCACTTATAACTGTGTTTGACATGCTTGAAATGCTAGCAGTTATGTTGGCCACTTACTAGAGCAAGTAATGTTCTTTGATGTGTATCGTTTCATGTGTACATTGTGCATTCTATTTCACAGATTGTACAGTTAACTGCATCTGGTGATTTTGAGGAGGCATTGTCGTTGTGTAAGCTCCTGCCACCTGAGGATTCAAGTCTCCGAGTAGCAAAGGAAAGCTCGATACATATGAGGTAACTATTTTGTTTGCCTCATGCATATAACATCAAATTTTGGAAGAACTTCACTGGTGTGATGTATCATGAATGGGATGTGGTGAACATTAGTGTGTAGTCAGTTTTTGATTTGAGAGGTAAAATCTGACATGAGCACCCTAGTCCAAAATGTAGAAAAAGACAACTTATACATTTCAAGCATTTGGTGTGGTTTTCATCCTCTTCAAGTCATTTGGGTCCCTCTCTAGGATGGAAAGAGATATTGAGTTCAAGGATGAACTTTGGTAGAAGCAAACTGTGGTGAACATTGGTGTTTTCATCCTATATTCATAAATACATAATTCAAGCTTATGCAGGCTGTAATTTGGTAAGATTTGGAGTCAATTTTGGTCTTTAAGCGGGTTCAATGCAAATAAGTAACTGGATCAACTAAATTACCTTTAATAGGATAGTTAGGAGTTCAATCAAGCTAAGATTTAATTAGAAGTTACCTTTGACATTTGCAGTTTTAGTCAAAATATGGGAAGGATTATTATATTTCTTAATCAAAGTCAAATCTTTAAAGAATTAACAGGTCATAGGGTTTCTCTGTTGTAGAATCTCTAATTGAGAGGGAGAGAGAAAGACAGGGAGAAATATGTATTTATGTATAAAGGATGTTGAGATATAACGTATGTGTATAATTAAACGTGTGCGTATAGAGAAAGATACATATGCCATTTTCTGCAAATTATTTGCACGATTACAACATTTTATTTCAATATTTATTTACGGTTGTCTGAATATTTCTATGCTTCTTTTTGTCTATCTGTAATTATACCCAGTAATGTCAATCTCCCTAGAGTTCTCGTTTATCCATTTAGTGTCTTGCAAAAATAAGAATTAGTATTTCTTATATGCACGCTGCTTACCTATTCAATCTCATCTAAGGGAAGTGTTCCATATTTCAAGTAGCTAATATAACTGTCCTCTCGTGTAAATGCTTCTTAACCCCTGTTCTCCAATAACATATGCGTATTTGATAAATGACTACCTCAGGCTAAGTTGGGCCCTTTGCTAACTTGTTCCACCTTGATTCGCAAAAGGACATATGTTCTATTTGAGAAATGTATATACTGAAGTCTGAAAGCGCAGCAAGGTTTCTTCTCACATCCGTTGCTGAGACATTAATATAGCTAAGAATTAATAGCTAAGAATTATATGCTTGTTGTAGTTATCATTCTTTTATCTTTGTACTTTGCAACATACCATAGTTCAGATACTTAACTATTTTATTTGCAGATATGGGCACTATTTATTTGACAATGGGAATTTTGAGGAGGCTATGGAGCAGTTTTTGCTTCGCAAGTGGATATCACCTATGTTCTATCTTTGTACTCTTCTATTATTCTTCCTAAGGGCCTATCTGTTACTGAACCTGACAACCTAGGAGATTTTACAGATGCTACATCTCTCTCCAGAGTTTCATCTGATGCTTCAGATGAGATGGAATCACCACGATCACAGCTCCATGGATCTGATGATAGATCTGTGTTGGAGGACAAGAAAATGAGTCACAATGCCCTTATGGCCCTTGGCAAGTATTTGCAAAAGAAAAGATATAGTGTAATAGAAAGAGCTACTGCTGAGGTAACTGAGGAGGTTGTCTCGGATGCTGTGCAGAGCAGCATGATGTCAGACCAATATAGGGCAAAGATAACAAACAAGGTACGCCTGATTTTCTTTTAGTACTTGAGGCAATTTGCTTCTGCGTAACCAGGGACAGTCAATTCCTAGCATACATCTACATGCCAAGTCTCTTCAAACTACAAGTTAAATATGATCCTGACAGCTCTGGTTATTAGATGCATACAAACCCCACCAACCCAAAAAAAAACTGCCCACACACGCACACACATATGAAATTATATGCTCACTATGTCTTTGCATGCTCATACCTTGTTCTTTTGTACTATCTTTGATTGAGTATTTATACCTGCACATTTTCATTAGCAGACATGCCTGCCTTTCGAGAAGCACGTGTACATTATATGGTCCTCTCCTCCTATCTCTGTCACCCATTGTATAAACTGAAAAGCTTGAGTATTCGCATAATTCATTATGTTAGCATTGGCCATGATATTTTCTATGCAATTATTCAGTCTAGGCTCGCACCCAGTAGTTGTAGCATTTTTACGGAAGACCACATGTAAATATTTGTCTTTCATTTGTTAATGGTTTCCAGTGCAGTTGAAAGATGTTATCTCCAGTTGCATGGATTGTTTGTTTGGCATGTTAATCATTTTTAGTTCCTTATTGATGATCCATTTTCCAGTACTCTTGTTAAACCACTATTCTATGGAAGGGATATAGTTCTTCATTTAATTAAATTGTTACAAGTTTACTGGGGTTTCGATTATTTTGGTGGTCTAACCAGTATCTATGTGCTTATCTAGAAACGTGGTCAGACCCATATTAGTTCAGTTGCCCGGGAGGTGGCGACTATACACGACACTGCACTTATTCAAGCTCTACTTCATACAGGGCAATCTTCAGCAGCATTAGAGTTATTGAAAGGTCCCAACTATTGTGATTTAAAAATTTGTGAAGAGTTCCTAAGGGAGAGAAATTTATACTCAGTCTTGTTGGAGCTTTACAGGTGCAATGAAATGCACCAAGAAGCTCTCAAACTCCTTCATCAGCTCGTTGAAGAATCAAATTCTGGTACTACAGGTTCTGAACTCACTCAAAAGTTCAAGCCACATATGATTATTGATTATCTCAAGGTAAGCCATTTAGTTATTTGTTCATTTAAAGAATTAACTGCCATGATTCTGCGTATTGCTGCCGAACATTAAATGCCTATGCTTTAGCATAAATTTCATATTCGTGCTGCTTCTCAGTGAAGATTTCCATAATTTTTAGTTCGTGTTTGATGAAAATTCAGTAGATTAATTTTCCTGTAAATTTGTTTTGGTTGTTACTATGAGCCTGTCTCCAGCTTGCTGCAACTAGTGATACTGTGCTTCATGAGTTGCAGTAACGTAGCACACATGGTGTTTATCTCGTCACTTCTAGGTATACTGTTGAATCCTGAGATACAGCTGTATGTCAGTATGCGAACTTGTGTACGTGAACCAATCTTAGGTGATATGCTTCTTTCTCTGGATAATGCATCAGAGTCTTGACAGAATGCTTGCGAGTTTCGACTACCAAGACTCAACTATTGTGTGCTCAAATTTGGCCCATCACAATTTGCGCAGCAGCTGAGACCTTTTTGGTAGCTTGAATCCACAACTCATGAAGCTAATTACTTGAGTTGGTATAACTAGTGAGTCAAGCTGCTAGGCTGCCTGAGTTGTGGAAAGACCACTAACTTGCTAATGAACAGTGGATCTGCCAGATTTAGTGTGGCTCCTATTACGCATAGCGTAAATCATGCAATTTATAACTAATCAATCAACTTAAATACCCGTTTCTTTCTGATTCACACGACAAAGATCATAAGGTTCATATATGCAACAGTATTATGTTTACCAAAAGTGGTCTGCTTGTTTAGGATTGGTAAGTCTTATCTCTTCTTTACTCTATGAGAAGTACGTCTTAAGTCAAACAGTGATGAGTGCCTCTCGCCAATTTTCATGTTCCCCCCTCAGTTTCCTTCTCTCTAGTTAGTACTGAAGTACTTACAATACATTTTCAATATCCGAACAGTCAAAAGGATATAGTGCATACATTTGGTTGGCTGTCATGTTTTTAGTTATTTATGTTAGGCTTTAACATTAATTATTCATTTTCCCTGTCTGCATGAATCTGTTATCAATTCGATATTTATGGAGCACCTATTAGCTAAATTGTAATGCAAGCTCCTAATTCATTGTCCATGTTTATCCTGAATCATGATTTTTTAATCAAATAATTTAACTTGTCTATGAGACTATAATGTTATATGATGTCCTTTTATTTCTTTTGCAGCCTCTTTGCAGGACTGATCCTATGCTTGTTTTAGAATTCTCTACACTTGTACTCCAAAGCTGCCCAACAGAAACTATTGAGCTCTTTCTGTCTGGAAATATTCCGGCAGACTTGGTAAATTCATACTTGAAGCAGCATGCTCCAAGCATGCAGTCTACTTATTTAGAGCTTATGCTTTCAATGAGTGAAAATGGGATCAATACAAATCTTCAAAATGAATTGGTAAAATAAATTCCTTTCTATGGTTATTTTTCATGGGCATTCTTTTTAAAATGGCTGGGATATTGGATCCTCTATACTTACAAGCTTTTCTGGCTGGCAGGTGCAAATTTACCTTTCAGAAGTAGTTGACTGGTATAAAGATCTCAAAGAACAAAAACAATGGGAAGAAAAAACTTACTCTCCAACACGTAAGAAGTTACTGTCTGCTTTGGAGAGCATTTCAGGATATAATGTGGAAACTCTGTTGAAGCGTCTTCCATCAGATGCTCTCTATGAGGAGCGAGCATTGTTGCTTGGCAAGATGAATCAACACCAACTTGCATTATCTCTCTATGTTCATAAGGTGACATGATCTACAGAATGGAATCTTGTTCTCCTATTTTAGTTTTTCAGACTAGTTAGAAATTCCATTTACTGGATAGTGTCTGAATGCCTGCTCCCATGCAGACTATCATTCAAATGATTCTCTTTTCTTGGGCAAGATAATTTTTACCCCTTGTACTATTATACCACCTTTTTCTATACCCCTGTAACTCATTGAATCATGCAGCTTCACTTGCCTGAACTGGCGCTTGCATACTGCGATCGTGTTTATGAGACTGGACTTCACCAGTCCTCAAGATCTAATGCAAACATATATGTGACTCTTTTACAAATTTATCTTAATCCCCGGTCAACAAACGAAGCTGAAGAGAAAAATCTAAATCTGGTACCGATACAGAACTCTAGCAGTGCAAAGGTTAGTTCAAAAGGTAAATGGGGTCGTATCAGTAAAAAGATTGCTGAGATTGAGGGTGCTGATGAGATTCGAATTAGTCCCAGCAGCACTGACAGTGGTCGCAGTGATGGGGATGGAGATGAGATGACTGAAAGAGGAGGTCCTATAATGTTGAAAGAAACACTTGATTTGTTGAGTAAAAAATGGGATAGAATCAATGGTGCACAGGCCCTCAAACTACTACCAAGAACTACAAAACTCCAGGTATAAATTTCTTTCACATAGAGTTGTTAACCTCAGTCTATCAGAATTGATGAACTATAATTAAAGTATCAGTAATTACATTCAACAGCTGCGTGCTTTGAGTTTAACTACAAACTGTTTTAACATACAAATACAAAAGGGAAAGCAGCCAGGCACATTTGTTGTTACTTAATGTGCATGGTTGTAACTGTACCTAGTCAGTTCATGTCTCATTCTTATCAGAATAAAATATGCAGACAACCTTTTATCAATGGAGTTATATGCTGACATGGATAGCTAGTCTAGCCAAACAGTATCCGTATCTTTATCTGTAAATGCAATAAGGAAGCAACTGCAAATACGGTAATACCAAAATATGTATTTTATCTGTAAATGCAATAAGATAGATTATCTCTCTTGTTTTCTCTTCACTATTGTTTATTACCTATTATTTTATAAGTCTCTACCTTTTGGATGTTTCCATATCCTACTGATCATTATGCATATTATTTGGACTCCTCTATATTCAGTTACAATTACCTGTTGTATGAGGGGGTTTCCGGATATGAAGACTTTTTTGTTTGTGAAACTTCTTTTTGACTAAAATTTGAATGGTTTGATCTTATCAGAACTTGATTCAGTTTCTTGAGCCTCTCTTGAGAAAATCTAGTGAAGGACACCGAAATTATTCAGTCATCAAGAGCTTGAGATACAGTGAAAATTTACAGGTATGTATAAAACTGAACACTGCCAGAATTCATGGTCAAATATGAAATCGACATATCTAGTAGAAAAGACTAAAGAGTTAAAATGCTGGAATGGTTTTCTTCTAATGATTATACATATGTGCCATTTGCTTTTAAGTTTCACTTATGAGCAATCTTGTACTGTCATTTGTTTTTATCTTGTTTATCAAAAATATTTTATGTTTAGGGGTGCCCATGTCAACTGAGACAATCTGATATTCTCAACATGGGTTTTCTTGCTATCCAATATTATCGCTCAATCTTCTTTAATTGTAATTTATCTTGTGGAAACAGGTAAAAGAAGAGCTCTATAAGCATCGTCGTACAGTGGTAAAAATCGATGGCGATAGCACATGTTCTCTTTGCAGTAAGAAAATAGGGAGTAGTGTGTTCGCTGTATATCCTAATGGCAAGAGTCTTGTGCATTTTGTTTGCTTACAAAACATTAACGGCACAAGGGGGGCACCAAGAAGGACCCAGTAATGAGTTTGACTCCCAATAAGATATTCTTCACGACTTGTATGAACTTTGGGCACAGCCAACTCACTTTCCTTGGCGACATCTACTTTGAACTGCAGAAGTCCATCCCCAATCAAAAGTTCATACCTTCTTGAGCTCATTTAACATGGATCTAGATGACTAAGTTATTCTTCCTTTGTTTCACTGGTATCCATTTGATTTTCCATTTCGTCATATATGTTGCATTGCTATGAGTTTTGGCAGAGATTTAGATATGACAACCATTGATTGGTATGATCGATATGTTTCGTTATAATGTGGCAGTGGCATGCAAGAGTTTCCCGTTGTCTGTGTATATGTATAATTCACAAGGCCCTGGAGATGCTTGGAGATGATGATCATATTATGTTTGGTGATAGCAGCATGCATTCATCCAGTATTGTTTGATTTGTAAAGTAATGTGGTTCTTGAAGGATTGCACAGACAAATTTTTTTATTGGGTGAGACTATATTTGCTGTGCAGATTTTCCATGATTATATTCAGATAAAACACTATGTTTGGAGATTTTCAATAACAAATTATTGGCGTTGAATACAGTTATACACTTAATATTGATCGAGGGCACAAATGAATACAGATTCAGTGAATTATAACGTTGTGCGTCTAGATTATGGGCCCTTGTATCACTTTGAAAGTAACTGATGAACTCTGTAATTTCACGTTTAAAAACTACTCTTGTTTCACAGAGAAGCAGTGCTGGTTTTACACTCCATCCGTATATTCTTGAGTTTCTTCTGTATGAATTGTTTCCTTAGACGTTCAGTGCACATTCTGGCCAAGAGAAATCTGCTATGCTGAATTATGTATATATTAGCAAAGGTGTATCCCCGATGATTTGTCATATGGGGACACCCCACCCCCCTCCCTTTTTTTTTCTCCTGTTGCCAGTGGGTATTGGTTCTCAATTGTATTTTGAAATGCAGCAGACATTGTGGTTATACGTCCCTCTTAGTCCTTCGGCTTTACCTTCATCCTTCGAGTGTAATCAAAACAAACTGTTTTCTGCTTTTTATTCCCCTTGTGAATCGAAATGAATTGTTAGCTTTCTTCTTTCTACTCTTCTTTTAAAAGAAGAGTTCTCCATACTTACATGACATTACACAGCAAATGAAGGTAGGTATTTTTTTACCTTTCAGCTACATATTGAACAAGACTTTTTATTCAAAGAAAAGAAAAAAGAAGAAAAGATCTCCTGGTATCAATCTATGCAAAGATATATGAACTGTTTGCACACTTTGCATCACGCAGATGGCTCTACCTTAATCTAAAATATTACAAGCATCTCTGAGAAGTAAAATAAGGGAAGCATCATATTGGTCTAAACCCATGAAGAAATCTAAAACCAAACTTGTTAAAAGATGAAGTTATGTTAGGACATCCATGAAATCAAACAAGGATGCGAAATACATTACAAACCACATATTTTCTGTGAGATTTGCGAAGGCAGGAGGAAATACCAAGCCTCCATCATAAAGAAGAATGATACAACAAAAGGAGATCATCCATTCAACATGATGAGCATACAACACAAAAGACCACCATACTTCTTAGCTAATCTACTAACTCTTATTCATGAGATGTTCAAGCTATGTACATGCTTCACAAAAGTGAACAGCTCAACTGTGTACGCTAAAGAACACCAAAAGACCAGTAGTCTCTCTATCCACAGAATAGACATACTCCAAATCAAATTATCCCTCGTCGCATTAGCATCATTTTCAAAAGTCTCAGCCTACAAAAAAATCAACTCAAGAAAGGGAAAAGAACAATTAGTATATCTTTTAAGCACCGTCATATTATAGAAAAAGAAGAATGAATCATCAAAACATAAGAATCAAAAGTTATATTTAGCTTCAACTGAAATATTACCAAACAAAGATAACTTCTGATTGTAATTCAGATTAGTTAGAGTATAAGCCTTATAAGAGGTTAGATATCGCTGACGGCTCTTTCTTATATGTTATATAATAAGAATGCGAGAGAGAAACTAGAGTATCCATTGGTCAGTTTAGCCAAAGTGGGATTTGGTAGGTGAAAAGTATATCAAGGATAGCCCTCTTTAAGAGAATACGGTAAAATAAACAAACGAACTTCTGAAAAGGCTTGGTGGCAAACATCATATAGACACAGAAATTGTGAAATTTATTCACGAATACACTAAATTCAGATGATGGGTCTCTGATCTCATACCTGGCACTGCACATTTATCCTCTTTTCTTTTGTTCTCCAGAGGCATCTCGAAAGTTGATTAATGTATCTGAAGGGGAAAAAAACTCCATTTATTGCTAAGAAAGACAATGAAATTCAAGCATAGCTTATTAATGCTGCTACTTTTTATTTTATTTTGATATAAACAAATACAGACAAAGTTATCAGGAAATTCCATTCTTTCGTAGTAAGAAGTCCATTCAAAGGACAGCTTGCCACAGAGGTAGAACATTGCCCAGTCTAAAGGCAAAAAACCAACTGAACCCATTGTAGTATCAATATATTTAGTACAACGATTCAAATTTAATCAAAAGTTCGAAACACTGAACTGGTTTGTGGTGGGGCCATGGTGGTTTCAAAATTAATCTAGACAAAAAGATTCAATTCAGCAGCGAAGCAAATAATAAAAGATCTATATGAACAAAAGTTAGAGATGATGACTTCATACAACTGGATTCCTCGTAATCCACCAGAGAATAAAGGTACACTCGTCCAGTCTTTTTTGCCATAAACTTTTAACTCTCTTTGTGTTAACCAACGTGATGAATGTTCAGGTACAAACATATGATTAGTAGCTAATTTAAACTCGGTAAAGTCTGGTTATCTTGATATAAACTTATATAAATTAGAAAGACCTGCAGCTTCTCTAAGATTTGTTTCTGATGTATCTTCCCTGATCTCTTTACTGGTCTCTTTCACCGAACTGTCGGTAGCTTTGTCCTTGAAAGATTCTTTTTTAGCAGATTCAGTTTTCTCTGTCTTCCTCCTGCTGTGCTTTGACTTCTTCTCACTAGGGTTCAAAACAACTGTTGAGTCAATCGTTGCAGGAGTTGCAACAACTGTTGCAGGAGTTGCAACAACTGCGACTGCTCTAAAGCCATCTGCTTCTGGTTTTTTACCTTCATGTTGAATATGATCATCTTTCGAACATTCTTTTGGGTTCTCCTTAGTGACTTTTTAATCTTTTCCAATCTTTTCTTACTATGTTTTGACTTCTTGTCATTAAGATTGGAAGGAATTGTAGCTTCAAGAGCTTGGGTGTTTGACGCTTTATATTGAGTTTCATGTGTGTTAGACTGAGCATTGGCCATTTCACTTTTTTTCTTTCTTCTTTGCAGCGAGCTTTTGGCACTAATCTTGGAGGGATCTTCATTACCCAGATTTTCTTCTTCTATGCCAATAACAGAGAATTTATTTAATTTATCATGGCTGTTTTCAGATGCTCCCTTCTCTCCATTTACTCGTTTTCCTGAAGAACCAAGAGCATCATGTTTGCTTGAATTATCTTGTTCAGCTCTAGCCTTTTTCCTGCTGTGGTGTAAGTTTGCTGGAACATCCTTATCTACTTGTACATGATTATCTTCAGCAGCTTGCTTTCCTAGTGCAGCATCAGCTTTATTTGGTGATTTATCAACTAGGTCAACTAGGTCATCTCGGGCAGCCTCATCACTTTCTGATACATGCTTTTTCTTTTTCTTTTTCTTTTTAACATTGACAGGAGTTTGCTGCACTGAGTCAACATGAGATATTTTACTAGGAAATCCTTCTGAAGATTTCTGATTGGTTTCATGTTTCTCCTGCAAACTATTATTGGGAACAACCTCTTTCAATTGAGGCAACTTTTCACTGTGATTACCACTTTCAAGTTCGTGTCCTGTAACTTGATCCTCAACTGGCTCCTTAAGAGACTGATCCTTTTCCTTCTTACGCTTTTTCTTTTCAACTGGCAATGGATCATTTTGTGAGGCACCACTCCTTTTCCTAGATTTTTCTTTGTTAGTAGCAACAGCAGGGACATCCCCATGAGCTCCAGCAGCAACATCTCCATGATTTTCCTCCTTTTCATCCATTTTTGTTTTGTTATCAGTGACATTTTTATCACCTGATACAAGCTTATCATTGGAAGAAACAACTAAGTCTCGAGTTTGAAGATTGCTAGCATTCGGCAATAATGAATTGCCTTGGCCTGATTGCTTTTGTAAAACAGAATCTGGCAATGTTCCAGTTCCATGAACATTGGAGATTGAAGTTTGAATGAGATCCTTCTCAGTTGACAACCCATGCATGGCACACTCTTGATCCTTAACCTCTGCAGTAATTGGTATAAGATTAACATGAAGAAACCAATCACCCTTGATCCCACTGAAAGCACTTTTGACAAGCATTGAATCCGACATATTATATAAAGATGCCCTCCGTCTTACCTGAAGCAATTCAATGCAAATTATCACTTACACAACAACGTAAGCAATTCATCACTAATCAGCATACCATAAACATGGAGATATTGAGCAATAGATATATGTAGTAAGCATATTGAAACTTCCAGATTTCATGAATAGTAAATTGCGGATATACACCTGAACTGAATTGACGGAAACTTTGCCAATTTCTGGAAAGCAAAGAGCATGCTCAGTCCTTATCTTTCCTGCTCAATAGAAACAAAAAGAATGTGATTGATTACAAATTTGCATGTCCTAGTTCCCTGTGGAAATAGTTGCTGTAAAATGAGACCCTAACATTTAAACTTGTGTAGCATTAACTTTCTTATCTTAAAAATCATGCTCAACAGAAATAAACTCACATGTTTCATCATAAAGATGAGTCTTATTGCATGTCCTAATTACAAAGAAATACTGGCTAAATTGATACCGGCGCGATACGGTTGAGATGGATGAAATAAATTGCGGATATAAGCTAATCACTCTAAGAATACAAATATCATCGCCTTAGAATAAACGACAGATAAAGGGATTTGCCGCCCAATATAGAGGTACTACAAATATCACCAATCTATATATCTATATACTATATTAAATCTCTTACCATTAAAACTGCCATTTGGCATTTTTCCCGCTATTTAATTACTTCCCAAAAAATTCAGTAAAATCTTTTCCCGTTGAAAATAACGAAATCCTAACCGTTGAGTTGTCATCTCCAAACAAACTTCCTCATGACAGAATCACCGCTTCGTCTTCTGATCTCACCGCTTTCCGATATGTTCTCCACATCGAAACTTTTCTGCTGTGCTTTAATCTTCGGATTTCCTTGAAAACTAAATCGTCGTTCTTTAGGAACTCAACTTTCTCCTCTATTACTCACCTCCCAAGAAATCCTCTTCTCCAGCACCTCATCTTCCCCTCATAAATTAAAACAATCTATGTCCTCTCCCCTTCATTGAATCTTCCTCTCTCGCGCTTTTTTCCTTCTCCTTCTTCCATAGCATCCGCTTGTATTACCTGGCCCACTCTGCCGTTGCGCTCTCCCCATCCTCATCTCCTAACATCTGCTATTCTTGCACCTCCTGTATCTGTGGCCTCCGCCGCTTCCGCCTCAACCAGTCTTCGAAATGGTAATTTATCTTTGTGAGTAATTCTAAGAATGTCTTGATAGTACTTTGTAAAGTCTACTTCTCTTTCTCCGCTTTTTGTTTAACTACACCATTATAAGGAACCTTAATATTTCATGGCTATTCAATATTTATCAGCTGGCAATATATTTCCACTGCATAATTATTATGATACAACATGTGGATTATATTCTTACAATTTATTGGTGGAATTTGATAAGTAATTCTATTAATATGCAGCAATAAACCCTACATTTCCCAAAGGGGTTTCTTTAAGATATTTCCATTTTGACATTTTAGATCAAGATTAGAGCAGTTTTAGCAAATAGTGAGTTGCATGCTAGGCCAATTATTGTATTCATTTATTTTCTACACATGCATTTTTGTTGTGTAATTGGTATATAGCATATTCTATTATCATACCTTACTAAGAAAAGTTGGCACTTCGACTCAAGAGGAGAACTTCTCCATGTGTAAAGCAATCAAAATTCACAATGAGACACTTGGATAAATTATTTCTGTTTCTCTTGTATCAATTCTTTTATAAAATTTCTACTTTTACCTTGTGTTATATGATATTATCTCATTAAGTTTTATTTAAGCTATCCTTTTGTCAATTTAGCACAAAATCCACTAGAGAGCTCTATCTTTCAGTCTCCAATACTACGACTATTCAACTGATCTTGGTATTACTTGACCATTCTCTTGATTGTTTTATTTCAATTGTAATTTAATACATCTTTATTATGCATGCTTTGTGTAACATTTGATGACTTTCTTTATATATAAGATTGAACTTTATCGCTAACCTCAAATAATTTGTTGGGATTACTATAAAAGTAGTACTAGAGGTAACTTCAAAATATTATAGAGAATGAATTAATCTTTGCAAGTTATGATTGGTTGTGGACAAGAGTATTCTTCAACCAATGTATTACAAATCATTGAATTGGAAAATGGTAGTTCTGAAAAAAGATTGCACCTTAAAGTTGCATGTTTCTTTCTTTTTTTCTTTCTTTCATATTGTTAATATACTTTGTCAGGTCAATGAAGAAGTTTGCGACAAGGTTCTGGTGCTAGCTAGAGGAAGAAGATATTTCCAGGCCTTCTACAAGAGAATGAATGGGACTATTCAATATATTTTAGACTTTCCATAGCCCTATCTTTCTAGATAGAGGTATTTCATTCATGGATTTTGCCTTTTATCTATCATTTATCCAATTTGCACTTTCTTCTTTTTAGTTCTTCAGCCATCC
Source organism: Asparagus setaceus (assembly GCA_012295165.1). Classification (NCBI taxonomy): domain Eukaryota; kingdom Viridiplantae; phylum Streptophyta; class Magnoliopsida; order Asparagales; family Asparagaceae; genus Asparagus; species Asparagus setaceus. Next base: position 7,432,815 of record CM022703.1, read on the forward strand.
CGAAGTTGGTGATCTCTTGACAAAGGAAGATTAAAAGGTCCGTCAAAATGCATGTATATTAATATTAGATGTTTGTGGTTTTGATGGGAATGTCAGCCCTTTTTGCACTTTTGGTATCTGTAGTTTTATTGCCTCTTTTGAGTTTTTATAATTTGTAGGTTCACTGTGTTTCAATGTGTTTCAATAAGATATCAGTGCTCTAGAATTTAGAGTCTTTTGATATGTTGATTTTCTGTGATTTAATTTAGTGCCTTTTGATTTGTTGATTTCTTTGTGATTTGCTTTGACAGTAAGCCTAATTGATTTCAATCGATGAGGATTTCTGCATCTGTTGCTTAGAGTGATGATCTTTGCATTTGAATGTTAATCCTATCAATAATTGTTTAAGTTGCTGACACGGATAAATTAAGTGTTCACTGCTGTGAACTTGAATCCAATATTAGGAATGGTGATGTGTATAATTATTAGATAGCTATTTTTTTCCTTTATTCAAGATCTGAACTTTCTTTGACAGCAAACCTGAAGAGTCCTTAACTTTTTTCCATAATTGAATTAGATTGTATCGAGTGAGGGCAGATACAGAAGATCCTCTTTTTCTTTCGTGTTTTCACATGGACAAGAGGTCTATTCGTGATTTTGTGTTGTTTGATAGTTAACATCTCACTTTTCGATATAAAAGTGCTTTAATAAATTTTAAATAAGATTATGAAAAAGTGCTGTAGGTTTAAATTTTGAGGCGACATTTAAAGATGACAGGTTCAATGAGTACAAATAAAAGTTGCAAATATTATAAACTATTGATATTTAAATTCTTTAATTGGTTTATGAGAAATGAAAGATTAGAGACGAGTAAAAGGATTTCGAGTATCTTGGACAACTAGACAAAGAAATATATTTGTTTGTAAGGAATTTTCTTGAGATGACTAAATATTATAAGCCTTCTATATGTAAATGTTAGATTAATAACTATTCGCCAACCATGGATCAGATAAGCTACTCACTATTTAGAAAGCTACTAGAAGTAGCATTCTCACTATATGATCGTAGCATCAGTATCATAGCTATTTACTTATATAAGTACTTTCATCAACTCTAACTTATACTGTATTGTAGCTATTATTGGATTTGGAGTCATTCTTAGTACTATGATACAATACTTCCCTTTTAAGTCATGTTTCCAAGTTTCACACTTTAATTTGCAGAATAATTTTCAGTTATCAATTTCGAGTGAAATTTTCCTATTTTCTTTAATATTGTTTGTACCTTTATTGTTGTAGATATGCTGGTACATAGTTGCATGGAACCCGATTCGTTCCGGTTCACGGGACGGGTATGGGAGTGTGGTACGCCACTCATTAGGAATCGGGTACAAGGGGTAAGGCTTATACAATACGCCAGGGAACGTGGACGCTTTAGGTTTGGTTCTTAAATGTAGGAATCACAGATTTTGCAAGAGTCAAATTTAAAAAATATGCTAGTTGATGCCAGTAATGGTAAAAGAACATTGAGAACCATGTTGCAATTAAGGTAAGCATATTTCATTTGTTGAATTTCTCACATTTTTTGTTGTTTATTCCTTTAAAAAAGAGTTATTTTTTAAAAAAATTATTTTGTTTGAATTCTAAATCGGGTCATTGGAGTTAGTGAATCCGGTCGTGTTCCACGAGAATCTAGGACGATTGAACCCGGGTCGCGGTTCACTATAGCGTCCCACATTCCCGACTTTTATGTGCTGGTATGCCGCGGCCTTGAGGTCTGACATTAATTATCGAAAGGAATTGAGGTGCTCCCTTTATTATGCAGTCTTAAAAAGAAATAGTTGTGATCCATTACTAGCAGCATAGTTATTGTCACAGGTTTTAGCTATTTCAATTCTGTCGCATCTATAAAAGACCAATATTGTAATATAACTACATTTACAGATTTGATTTTTTTTTTGGTAAGTTTCAAACAGTTACTTGATCTTTAATTTCTTAAAGAGTTGAGTACTTTCAGAGTTGGATGAAAATGTGTGTGTGTGTGTGTGTGTGTGTGTGTGTTTTGTTTTGTTTTTTTTTTTTTGTTCAAATTTATTTGGTTTTAGTGGAGAATGGGGGGATTGGGATTGAGAGCAGTGTTACTTTTTGGAGTTATATGGCATTTTTGTGTTTAGAGATCGAAAATTGTAATTTGCATAGAGGAACTTTAGTGATGGGATTTGGTAAATTATATATCTTTTTTTGGAAATTTTTATTTAGACCTTTTGATTGCGGTTTAAAGAGATTAGTGTCAATGATGATACTCATTAATTAAGCTAATTAGAATTTGTAGTTAATTAACAAGTTCCTAAAGATATTTTGTTGTCAATGTTAGAAATTTGAGTACTTCAAAGTTTGGATGAAAATGCTTTTTTTAAATTGAATTTGAGTTGATCTATATCTCATATTATCAAATGATTTTCTTTGACTCAATAGGGGTCTGCTGATTAGTTTCGTTTCTTCAACACTTTTATATATAGTTTCACTTATATAGTACATTTCTGCTGTTCTCTTTTAGGAAACTATCTTTTTATACAAATCTGTGGATCGCACGGGTTTGAAACTAGTATAGAGATAAAAATAAACACTCACACTCAATGGAATCCACCAAAGAAATGTAGAGCAAGTATATAAGCGCAAGGCTTAATTTTATAATGAAATCAACAACTTCTACATCTTCATTAGATCACTAGGATATTTATAATCCTGAAACACCCCTTCAAGCATGAGAATTTCAGAATTCTAGAAGATAATACCCTAGAAAGCTTAAAAGGCTTCATGCAGTCCAGCTTGACTATATTTCGGTGTTTCCAACATAACTTTCTGCACACATCCCCAAATCATGCAAAATCAGTCTAGAATGAAACCAGACTCGAATACCAACTTGCCATTTCAAACAGAGAGTCATTAGGAAAGTTCTGATCAGAGCAATTGACGCCATGCACACAGACTAGAGAATGCGAAATTGGGATTTGGTCTCTCTTTGCTCCGCATCATAAATGATACTCAACAAAATCAAGACTTTTCCTGCTTACATGAATCTTTATGCATGTCCTAATTCCAAAGAAAATAGTAACTAAATAACACTCAACAAAATCAACTGAATCACAGGAACAAGTCCGCATGACCAAATAATCGCTACCATACTCTACCTCTCAATTTTAAAAAAAAAATCTTCAAATGAACTTCAAAAAGGCCAAAATGCTATTCAATAGAGAGAAAGCAAGAAACCCCGTTTGAGACACGAGAACCAAATCAAGATGGAATTTTGAACACAACCCACTCGAGAGAATGCCGTAGCGAAGAAATCGAAGAGAACCCACATGATTATGAATGAATTACAACAGAAAACCAGCGGGGTTAGAGCCCTAACCTTTGAGAGCGGCGACTCTGTCGTCGGGAGAAAAGGCAATGGCGAGATGGGTATCGAGGTTGGTGTCGACGAAGATGGAGCGAAAGGAGTCCCCTTCCGCCATTGGAGGTGGAGGTTGGAGCTCGATACTGGGTTTTTTTAACTTCGATTTCTGTTTCTGATTCAATTTTGGGCTTGTGAGATATAATATAGAGAGAGTCAGAGAGCACGAGACTCCAGGGAGTGTATACCATTTGGAGTCAGTAATTACAGTGTACTTTTGCTATTATGTTCATTTGATACTCGCAGTGAATACCTTTAAAAAGTTTGATTATTATCAGATGACCCCTCCTCAACTTTCAAAATGTCACAATATCGCCCGTAAGCTTTATGAAAACCCCCCAAACTAACGATTTTGCTATTAACTTTCAATCTAACTGAAGAGGGGCTTTTGTGAAGCCTCCTGAGTGTGGCGTTTCTGAGATAACCCCCTTATTTCAAAATGTCACAAAATCATGTATAAGTTTTGTCTAAAAGCCCCCCAAACTAATGCATGGGGGTTTTCCATAAAATGTTTTGAGTTAAAGGGGTTTTTTTTTTTTTTGTTTTTTGGTGAACTCCAAACGTCGACGGGGTTTAGTGAAATTTTGAAAGTTAAGGGCATTGTCAGCAACACCCAATCTTAAGTGAGGTTTTGTGAAATTTACCTTTAAAAATTTAAACAGTTTTTAATTTGGGTTTTTTCACATAAACCACCTCTTAAATAGGTTGATTTATGACAATCACCTTCAAAGTTCAATTCATACAAAATCCACATTTAATAATGGTTCTAATTGTAATCAACCATCTTGATACATTTTCTGATAAAGTTTTGACTAAAATTTCCAAAATACACTTAAAAAACATGTCAGACACGTGGTATGCTTTCTTAACCAAACCTTGTGTCTGAAATGTGTGTATCTTAAGAATATTTTGGAAATTTTAGTGGAAATTTTATTAGAAAATAGGTTAAGATGGTTGATTGCAATCATAACTGCCATTAAATACCCAAGGTTTTAAAAACTTGCACTTTTTAAAACATGCACTTAAATACCCTACAATTTTTAAAACCGATGCTTAAATATCATAAAGTTTTTGAAACATGTACTTCAATTCCCTCAGCTAAGGAAAGTTGATGGTACTTAAGTGTAAGTTTTAAAAACTTAAGGGTATTTAAGTGCTACTAGAAAACCTCTGCATTTATAAGTTCAAGTTTTAAAAATTTTAAGATGTATAAGTGCTGCCAAAAACAAATGAGGATACATAAGTGCAATTTAAGTAGGAGAACTATAAGGTATTCAAATGCAATTAAGCCAATTCTCAAACTAACTCTCTTATCGCGCATACATGGTGTGGATCCTTTTATTATCTTAAGGTGTTCTAATAAAATTTGTAGTCGAAAACTTTCATCCAATATCAAAAGTAAGTGTATGATAACAATTTAAGTTTTATACGTCAAGAAGTTCCATTCTTGCAAAATATTATTTATTTATACTTTCATAATTTGTCACCTCCCGGTAATGAAATTTAACAAAATTATGAAGAACTTCTGCCCTCGATGAATGAAGAGATAATTCCAAATATAAAGATGGAAATTTTGTTTTCGTTTAAAAACGCAATTGGGATTTTTATCAATCAGAGATCTTTTCTACAAGGGTTTGAAAAGCCCACTACAGTCCAAGCCCACAAGATATTTATTCTACTGAAGACACGTGTCCCCACACTCTCCATGAAAGCCCAAAAAATATCTTATCGGCCTTTTCCATTATTTAAGCCCACTAGTATAAATCTCTAAACTCACCCCAAAATAAATCGTCCAAAAAGAAGAAGAAATTTTCAATATTTCTTTCGGTTATTGAAACTTTTGTTGAGTGAAATGGATCATCCTATTGCAAGAAGGAGAGTGAGCAAAATCATGGGTCACGTGACTTCCCTAGATGAAGAGCTCTCTTCACCCAATTCACATCTCTTACCATTGGTATTAATCTTTCTAATTCATACTATTTTTATTTTTATTTTTATGTTCGTTATAGTTTTCTTTTCATGAAGTTCAGTTGATTTTGTTTAAATTTTTCTTATTTTTGCTAAACTAGAGTCAATTCTAATGAAGTTTGGCATAATTTGCACAAATTATGATAGATTCTTGAAGATATAATGTTATTCTTGAATTAAAATTGTGCCTTTAGTTATTATTTATATAGAAATGTAGTAAAAAAGTTTGCAATAGTGGGTATTTGAATTGCATTCCATTAAACAAGGAGATTGCATATATAGATCGGCTATTGTTCAGCTATGAATTCAATACTATGTTTTCTATTTATATTTATTTCGAGCTAAGTAAAAAATAACTACACCTGGAGTTATAGTAAAGACTAGATGCAGTTGTATCTATTAATTTCACTGCATTTGTACTTTTTGCCACTGAAGTTAAATAAGGAGTTATGTTTTACAAAACTATTTGAAGACAAATTAAACCACAAGTCATTTTACAAAACAAACGAACGCTTATTTATTGTAGAAAATAAAATATTTACAATTGCAACATTAGTTACCTTTGAAATTATAATTGCAGTTGGTCTTGCAATTTTCATGAATTAAGTAGTTCCGTAGTGCTGATATGCCATGTTATCCTTTTTTTTTTTTAAAGAAAGAGGTGGGTAAAGATAAACCCCGTTGTTTCATTAAAAGAATCTAACGAAACATCAGTTATTCTTGTATCTTAGCTCTTAATTGTGATCATTTTTCTTAGTGCAGGTCTTAGTCAAGGCTCAAAGCCGTCTACAAATTAGATTGTATAAACTTACTACACAATCTCTTAGCTTGATCATGATCACTTTTTAGAAATAAATTTTTGGTATTTAATTTGCCATTCACACTCTCATATTGTATTATATTCTCTTTCTTTTCTCAATTTTATTAAAGTTTAATATCTTTGTTTTCCTCAGAATTGCAGTAGCACTCTAAACTCTTTTGTCCCACGACGTGATAACACACTGTTTTTTGCACGCCAAGGTTCTGCTTCTCAAGCTTATTTCATGCAACAAGCCTCCATTAAACAGGTAATTAAATTTTCATATAACATTGATCATTTTAAATCCATGTACATATCTCAAACTTTCCATTCTCCTGATTTTTGTTGCAGAACTCAAATCTCAGTAATTGTCCCTCAAAGAACGTAAATTCTTGTTATCAGTATTCAGAAAAACCGTCATTCTCTAGACAAGCTCAGACAAGTTGCAATTTACCTACTTTAAAAGATGAAAATTGCACTAGAGAATATTCTGCACCAATTTCAACTGAAGCTCCTAAATTTGCTAGACCTTACACCGAAAAGATCGATAAATCACAGTTCTGTTCCAGTCGAACAAATCAGGTTTCTCTCTGTAAAGGTACAGTCATGTATATATTCAATATATAATCTAGAATATATATTTCCTGGTGCAATTTTTTCATTAAATATTTGATTTTCAGGCATGGAGTGGTCTCCTCGGATTGATGTTGCTGAATCTGGCAACAGTTATGTGGTGACAGTTGAACTTCCAGGTGTTAGTATAATGGATATCAGAGTGGAGATAGATGACCAGAAGTATGTTTACTTTCTTGAAATTTTTTTATTATATTAAATGGTTATTTTCAACTTTTTCATTTTCATATGAACTCATCTTTTGGATGTCTGTGTTATAAAAGTATATTTAATCCATTTTCTGCAAGTGTATTGCTTATATTTGGATGTCAAAAGTTCACTTGTGAAATTTTTTTCTTAGGTCTGATACTGATTCTTGTAGACCTTAGATTTTTAAAATTTGCATATCCTTGGCTAGTGTGTGAAATATGACTATGACTTTGATACCGCAGTTGGATCTCCTCATTCATCTTGCAAAATATTATGAGAAATGATATATTGAAATGTTTCTTGCAACCGGGAGCCAGTATTTATGACTTTTCTTAAAGAACATCCTGGGTTGATTGTTTCACACCTTATATTCACGAATCATTGCTGTAACATTTTGTATATTCCGACAGAATCTTATCTGACATGTAATATTATCTTCAAAGATGTTATATACATTACAGATATACCTCAAATGAAAAAGGTCCTACTTTAAACTAACTGTTTTCCCCCCATTTTTTGATAGATTAATTGTGACGGGTAAGCGTGCGAGGCAACAGTTGGGAGTGGCAAATGGAGCTGACAATCAAACCCTAAAATATCATCGGAGAGAGATTTTGCAAGGCCCATATCGAGTTTTTTGGCCACTGCCAAACAATGTGAACAAGGATGCAGCCTCAGCTGATTTTGTGTAAGTAATTATCGAAGTTTTTAGTTTTCAGTAAATATTTCATTCTATTTCCTTAGATCTTAACTATTACCCAATTATGGACAATGAGAAAAAAAATGATGTTTGTTGCTAATTTCTGCATTTTTGTTTTGTTTTGTTTTGTTTTTTTTTTTTGTTTTTTTGGTTGCTTGCAGAAATGGGGTTTTGAAAATAAATCTCCCAAAACTCTGAGAAGTTCAAGCGCCACATGTGAGTCTGCTCATAGTCTGGTATGTAATACATCAGTGCCTTTATGTGCACATATGTAGTGTATAGGGTGAGCATAGTTCGGTTCAAACCGAACAAACCGACCGAATGTTTTTGTTTTGTTTTTTTTTTTTTTGTTTTTGGTTGCTTGCAGAAATGGGGTTTTGAAAATAAATCTCCCAAAACTCTGAGAAGTTCAAGCGCCACATGTGAGTCTGCTCATAGTCTGGTATGTAATACATCAGTGCCTTTATGTGCACATATGTAGTGTATATCCAATTAAAATATAGATTTGTAATTTAACAATTACTTATGAACAGAGGTATATGAAGAATGCAAATAAAATGTACATGAAGTTTGTAAAGTAGAAGCAAGAAATTATGTACACTTTGCAGCAGATAAATGTTGTTATTTTGAGACTGTTGCAGATTTTACGGTGAAAGTATTGGTCTAAATGGTGTATGTAGATGTCGTTCTTTGTCACACTCTACTCCTCGAAGATAACAAGAAGCAACATTCATACATTTTCAGTGAGAATAAATAGAAATAAACAAAATATATGTCGTATTTGTATACACTGAAAGAACAAACAGATGCAGATCTCAGCACAACTAAGGTCTTTTTCTTTTTTTTTTTTTGTTTTTGGTTGCTTGCAGAAATGGGGTTTTGAAAATAAATCTCCCAAAACTCTGAGAAGTTCAAGCGCCACATGTGAGTCTGCTCATAGTCTGGTATGTAATACATCAGTGCCTTTATGTGCACATATGTAGTGTATATCAATTAAAATATAGATTTGTAATTTAACAATTACTTATGAACAGAGGTATATGAAGAATGCAAATAAAATGTACATGAAGTTTGTAAAGTAGAAGCAAGAAATTATGTACACTTTGCAGCAGATAAATGTTGTTATTTTGAGACTGTTGCAGATTTTACGGTGAAAGTATTGGTCTAAATGGTGTATGTAGATGTCGTTCTTTGTCACACTCTACTCCTCGAAGATAACAAGAAGCAACATTCATACATTTTCAGTGAGAATAAATAGAAATAAACAAAATATATGTCGTATTTGTATACACTGAAAGAACAAACAGATGCAGATCTCAGCACAACTAAGGTCTTTTTCTTTTTTTTTTTTTTTGAAGTAAAAACAAGGGAAAACCTCCCCGTTCATTAAATAAAGATAAAAAGAGTATTTACAAACAGTTTCTTACAAAAGAAGGATACGAACTGTATCCAAACAGTTAAACGATAGAAAGTAAAGTTTATGTAATTAGAGATGCATAACCTTCTTCTTCTAAACATTCATGAGGGTGAAGAGTGGGTCTTGCCGTCATTCACCACATGCATAGATATAGAGAAGAACCAAAGTCAGCCATGCATATAAGGAACATAAACTATGATTTCTATGTTTTAACTTAAAACCAAAATACATACAAAAGTGATCGACAACCAGTCAAAGAAGCTTGTGTAAAGACAAAAACAAAGAGACTGGTATCTTGCTGCTTCCTATACTGAAACTGGTATACTCCCACCTCTGCATCAATAGCTTTTCCTCAGCCTCTTATATTTGGTATGGGGTTAGCTGCAAGTCCTGAAGAAACGCTACTAGCTGCAGCTCCACTCGTTGAACCTTACCATTCAGTAATAGCATAGATAGAAGAATTGGTGATAGATATACAAGAAATGGGAATCTGATAAAAAATGCATCTATTCCTCGATTTCCAGATTGTCCAACATATAGATGAAAGAATGATTTTCCATAATAGACCTTTGGATCCTTGTAAGTGCAAATTTTCCAGAGTTAATAGAAGTTCACTAAAAGAGACGGGCCACTGGAAATGAATGTAGTAATTGGTAAAATGGACCCAAATTTGTTGTGTTACTATGCAGGAAAAGAATAAATGTTCTCTACTTTCAGGTTGTAAGCCACATAATAAACATGTATAATCTTCTTCCCAGCCTTTCTTCATGACATTATCCTTTGTGTGCAATCTATTTTTAGATAGAAGCCATGTGAATAATTTGACTTTGCTAGGGAGGATAGGATTCCACACAATTTTAAAGAGAGGAGAGATAATCCATCTGGAAGTGAGGAAGGAGTAGAGTGATTTGATAGAGAAGGCTCTATCATTAGTGAGAGTCCATGATACTTTGTCTAGGTGCTCATTTACAGAAAATGGAGCAATTAAGGCAAGTAGAGATGTTTTCTCTGATTGCATCATAGGAGAAGTACTTCTACGTAGAAGAAGGTGCCAATGCTATTCATTTTCCCACATATATCCCTAACTTCTAATCTGAACATTTGTTGATAATGCAAGGTTATATAAGGAGGGATAGAGACTTGCAAGAGAGTTATCACCTAGCCATTTATCTTTCCAGAAACGAATTTGATTCCCACAGCCTAACTTCCAAGATATATGATTGAAAAAATGAGCCTCGGTTTGATGATATCATTCCAAAAAGCAGAGTTTGAGCCATATGGGCTTTTTGATTGAATATTAGTGCATCTAATGTTGTAGAGCTGATGTAGGAGAGAGCCAGCAAGAGAATCTTTGTTCAAACAACTTCCATAGCCATTTGGAAATCAGAGATTGATTAAAAAATTTCAAGTCCTTAACCCCTAATCCTTCTTCTTTTTTACTCAAGCATACCACCTTCCAATTGACAAGGCATTTAAAAGCTCCAGCAGTGGCATAACCAGACCAAAGAAAATTCCTTCGTATCTTATCAATTTCTTTAATCAACCAGTTTGGTAATTTGTAAAAGGCCATGAAATATAGAGGTATCGATGTAAGAACAGAATTTAAAAGATTAAACCTTCCACCAAATGATAAGGCATTACTTTTCCAAAAAGCCAATTTTTTATGTAAATTGTCTAAAATAGGTTGCCAATCTGATTTTGTGAGTTTTCCATATCTGAGTGGTAAACCAAGATATTTAATAGGCAAGTTCTCATACTTGCAGTTAAGTGAGCATGCAAGATTTGCACCTCTATGTGCTAAGGAGCCAAAATAGATGAGGGAAGACTTGGCATAATTGATACCCAACCCCGAAATATCCTCGAAGATATATAAAATGGCTTTGAGAGTAGATATATCTTTATAAGAACTCTTGACAAAAAGTAAGGTGTCATATGCAAACTGAAGACTCCTAGTTTGGTTTAGAGGCTCCTTAATAGTAAAATTTGATAAGGATCCTTCTTGTACATTGTTCATAATCATCCTATTTAGGACATCAACTGCAAGATTAAAGAGCATAGGAGATAATAGGTCTCCTTGCTTGAGCCCTCTCTTACATTTGAAGAACCTAGAGGGGGAGCCATTGACCAGAACAGCACAGTGGGAAGAAGAGATGATGCTTGAGATCCAGGAGCATCATTTGTCACCAAATCCCCTAGCTTTGAGCAAGCTAATCAAAAAGCTCCAATTAATAGAGTCAAAAGCCTTAGCAAAGTCTATTTTGAACATAGTCTTTTTCTTCTATTCTAAACTGTCTTTTTCTTCTATTCAAAACTTACCTTTTAGGTGCAAACTTTTATCTCAACTTGTTGTAAACAAACTTTATCTTTTAGGATTCACAAAAGTTTAAACAACAGTGTTTATTTATTTTGTTATATTGCTGTCCTTAAATTTTAGGAGCATCCAGCTTTTGATTCTTTTATCTTATAAAAATCAATGTCAATCAAAAATCTTGATGAAGGGATCCCTTGAAATTCTTTACCCAGGACAACTGTCAAATCCTCTGCTGAACTTAAATTAATAGGCCAACCAAACACATCATATGAACTCAAACCGGCTCATAAATCAAACCCTCTCTTCCCTCTCTTATTTAAACAACACCCACCTCCCAAATCCTTCAACATCAAACATCAAGAATCAATGGCTTCTTCAACTTCCACCACAATTCTCCTACTCCTGTTCTTCATCTTCAACATCTATAACATCTATACCGCAAATGCTCAAGCCATTGACCCTTGTGATCCGGTCTTTGCTGCCATGATTCCTTGCTTGCCATACATCACAAAGCTCAGAGGAAGCGGAGGCTCACCGTCAGAAATTTGCTGCAGAGGAGCACAAGGAGTTGCGATGATTGAGAGCAATCCAATAGGAAAGGCCTTTGTGTGTGTTTGCTTAAAGAATTTCATGGATCGGTTTCGAGTTGTTGATGCTCAACATGCACAGAAGGCAACTTCACAGTGCAATGTGACTCTGCGCTTTGTGACTTCAGTTACAGATTGCCTTCCGTAAGTCATTTCTTACATTTATTTGATGTGCACTTCAGGCTTGGTTGAAGAGATAATTTAGTCTAAATTCTAGCCGAACATGTTAATATAGACTGTATATATGTTCATGGCTTATACAGATCTCTGACGAGATTTTCTAGAATACATGAGCAGAGTTGACAGCACATGTAAATTTCTGCATTACAGTTCATAAAAGCACGGATATATTATCCATTAGAATGATTCATAGCTTCATACCATTCTTCATTTGATACATGATTTTAAAGAGCTGAGGATAATAAATCATAGATTTCATTATTCCCGTTAATTCAAATTTCTCAATCATTTTCTTTCGCTTGCAATTCCTATGTAAATGTTGATTAGAATGAACAGTGTAAATCATTCCTGTGGATGATCATATGAAACCTTTTGTGCTATCAGCTCATTATCTTTCATATTACTTGCACTATTTTAATATTAAATCTGAGTTATTGTTCATGTTTCATAAAGATTTTTAGTGCCATTAGGAGCAGGCACACTTTTTCTTTCAAGATCAAATCAACATACTAGAATCTGTATGTACAACTAGTTACTTAAGATCTGATGCTGTTATATTTCTCTTTTGCAGGGAAATCAGTGGCTAAGGATTGTGAGTTCTCCAAAGAACAGCCCTATATATGAATAAATACTCTCTTTGGGCTGAAATAGATGTTTCTCATGTACTAAGATGAAACTTCCATGTATCACATAAAATAATCTTGGTTGAATAATATCAAAATCGGGCGACCAAGGATGGTTTCTCTTTTTATCCGTTGAACATCTCAAGCCCTCATATTATATTATCTTTAAAGTGAAATTGTGATGAACTTTTCTGATACTCTTCTCCCTTATTATGGTTAAATTTTAAAATGTAAAAAGCCTTCCAAGTCATATGATTTGTTCATAAAAAACCTGAGTTATTCCATTGACAGATGACGACAGCGAGACTGATTTCATGACCTATATGATTTGAAGATCTAGTGAATAATCATATGGTTTAGGTATTTCCATTTTAAACATAATTCAAGGGTGAATTTCACATCAACCCCCTAAAGTATGGCCCATTCTGAGACCCCCACCAAAAAAAACTTTATAAATGTTATTAGCACCCCTAAACTTTGGAACTTGTCACAAACCCCCTTGTATTCAGTGGCAGAGCTAGGAATTTTGGCTAGAGGGGTCGAAAAAAATAATTAAATACGACAATATATAAAAAAATTTGCACAACTGATCAGCATCAAGATCATTTCTTAGGTTTAGTCCCTCTAACCATTAGATAAAAACTCTAAAGTTATGGTCAGGGTCGAGGATTATACATTTATATTAATTCTAACATGTCTCCGCAGGTTGAGCGCCCTTTTTATAGGCTGAAAAAGGTTGCTCTGATACCATCTTAGGTTTTAGTCCCTCTAACTATTACACCAAACCTCTGGAGTTATTGTGAGGGTCGAGGATGATAGTTTTATATTAGTTCTAACATCATTACGTAACACGACTTTGAAATCATATTTCAAATTAAAAATATAGTGTTTACAATAACATTCTCCTTGCCTTAATTTCTTGAAACTGTGTCATTACATCTTCCTCATCAATATTATAAAATATATTTGTAGACACTTGAACTCCATGCTTAGTCTAAACGGACCACAAAATTATCTTTCATATTCGAAATCGCTATCTCATGTAAGTTACAAAAAATACAAGAAAGAAAGAACCATGTTCTTTTTTTAGAGTTTTACAATTTAGCGCTTGTTGTTAAGAAATTAATATATGTTAATGGCTTAGTTGCAGTTAAATACCATGTAGTTTCCTCTAATTCCCACTTATATACCCTAGTTGTTTTAGCAGCACTAATATACCCTAAAGGTTTTAAAATATGCACATATATATCCTCAATTATTCTTGGCAGCACTTATATACAAAGTTTTTAAAACTTACAATTAAACACCCTAAAGTTTCTAAAACTTGCACTTAAATACTCTCAGTAATGCAAACACGAAAATTTCCCCCCAAAGTTCTCATGTGACGCTCAAGCATGCTAAATTTAATTTTAGAACGTTTTTAACTCTTAATATTTGTAAACTTTAATGTTAGTCATATTCAATCCTATTTTAACATAGAATTAGGGTAGTTTGAACAGTAAATAACAAAAATAAAGAGTTAAAACATTCTAAAATTAGTTTGTGAGTGTTGCATGAGAACTTTAATGGAAAAAAATTTCGTATATGCATGACCGAAGTATTTAAGTGCAAGTTTACAAAACTTAGGATATATGTGTAAGCTTTAAAAACATTAGAGTACATAAGTGCTGCCAAGAAACAAGTGAGGATATATAAGTACAAGGTTTGAAAATTTTAGGGTATAAGTGTCGCAAAAAATAATTGAGAGTATATAAGTGCAAAGTAGAGGAAACTGTTAGAACGTTGTTCGTGCAGTATCTCTTGTTTGATTAATAACAAACTCTCATTTTTTACTGATATGTTTGTGAGATGATATATTTTAGGTATAAACAGGTACGAACAAATTACAATTCAAAATAATGCAAAAATCAACACGAACGTTGATTTTAACCTTTGAACTATCGATGGTCACTAGGCACCATCGATGGTCAAGTCAAGTCATCAATGGACTATAGGAAAGAATCGGAGAAACAAAAATCAGATTTCAAACCATCGATGGTCTACAGTTGACCATCGATGATCATCAATGGACCATCGATGATCGCGACCCACCATCAATGGTTGCGACGAGTTTTGACAGATTTTAAGTTTTAATCTTAGTCGTTCGATGATTGATTTGATCTTCTATTTAGACTCTGATTAGGGTATCTCTTTTCTATGCTATCAAGATCAATTTAAAGGGGAACTGAGGAAGAGAAGAAGAACAAGAAGAGAGAGAGACAATTGCATAAAAAGAGATATCTTATTCTAGGGTAAGAGAGTTTGATTTGAGAATTCAACCTCTGGAGCCTTGTTCAACTTCTTCTTATCGCACTTATCATCAAAGGATTATTTCAGTGAGGAGAAGTGTCATTTGCGTTTGACTGCAACATCGCTTCTTCACAGATCTTCATCGTCATCAGTTTGAAGGGCGGTTTGTTAAAAGGGTTGTAAGATTTTTCTAGTTGTGCTTTGAATTGTTTTTGGTTGTTTTTGTGTTTCAAACTTATAAGTTTGTTGGCGTACTCAAACCAAGGTAATTGAGGGTTAACGTACTCAAGCCAGGTCAATTGAGAGTGTGGCTAGCTAGGACTAGATTTCTTCTGGTCATTGTGCAAAGTTAGATTAGACGACTGTTTCGGATAGATTCCATGGTGCGGTCTTTGAAGCCTACTGAATCGGGTTGTGATTTAGATGAACTCTGGTCATAGTGAGGAAGACCTTTCACGAGAAGGAAGAATGGGCGTAGGATTTTGATCCGAACCAGTATAAAAATATCGTGTGTTCCTGTGTTGGTTTGCTTTTAGTTTTCCGCTTATTATATTTTCGCTACTTTTTTGAGTTAGTCGAAACATTGTAGCAATCCTATTCATCCCCCCCCTCTAGCTTGCATCCCAGTTCCTTCAGAAACTACTGGGATTTAAGTGCAATTAAGTCTATTAATAATACCTATAGATTTTTTTTCCTTTGTTTGTTTGTTTGTGGGGTGGAGGTTTTTTTGGGGTGGGGGGGGGGGGGGCCGAAAATTCCTCAAATTTTCAACATTTATTTTGAGAGAACCCCATGCACTTTTGATGAAATTCCGGAGAACCCCCAATATTGCCATTAAGGGGTATGTTGAAAAAATTGCAAACATTTAGGAATTTTGCTGATAAGCCCTCAGTGTTTAGAAGTTAAGTGACATTTATAAAGTTTAGAGGGGTTATCTCAAAATGGGCCAATCTGTAGAAAGGTTATATGAATTTCTTACCCCAATTGAAAGTAACAAGGTCAAAAAACTCGGATGAAACACCTCAAAGAAGAAACAATCAATTTTCCCAGAGTAACTCTTGAGTAATTTCATTCATATCAAATCAAATAATATACCCAATTCCTCAATCGAGTCTTATTCAACAATACAAACAACAACAACAACAAGAACATATAATCGAATCCCAATCCCAAATCTCCAATCTCTATAAACCCCACATTCATTCAGTAAAGCCCCTGAATGCATCATCTCTGAGTTGTTAGATCAACCCACAGGCTCCCCCCTTCATCCCCCACAAAAAACTTAACAGCATCCCTCACATCCTCAAACTTGACTGCAACATCCAAAAACTCCATAACTCTCTTCAACTCCTCATCCTCAAGATCACTCACGAAGGGCTTCACCCTCACCGCATTCTCCGGCTGCAACGAGAAGCTCATCGGGTTGTCATCCACGATCGCGACCCGACCCAGATCCCTCCCAAGATCCGATAAGTCCTTCACATACTTCCCCCCGATCTCCCTGCACGAATCTCGATACAGCCGGTGCGCTATCACCTCCCCTTTCGGGTCCAAGAGATCGAGAACCCGCGAAGCATACTCCTCCAATCCAGCGGTGAATATAACAATTTCGAATTTTGTCGCCGCCATTTTCAGGAATTGGTCGACTCCGGGTCTTTTGAGCACGTAGAAGGGGACGATTTGGCCGTCGATTTTGGGGAAGACGACGAAGTCGTAGTTAACAGGTGCCGGGTCAGTCTTCGAGTGGACTAGGGTCTCGTCGAGGTCGAGGAAGAGGGTCATTTTCGAAGGGGAGGGGGAGGGAGGGAGCGGGTTTTGGGCCGGGTCGACCGGTTTGATGCGGGTGAACCCGAGGGATTCGGGGGTCGATGAGGAGGGGGAGAGCACGGCGAGGCGGGCGAACATCCGGAGGAGCTTGCGGCGGCACGAGCGGAGAGAGCGGCGGATGACGGAGGCCGGCGGTGGGGTCCGCCGGCAGAAAGGGGACTTTGTGGGGGTTTTTTGGGATCTTTTGGTGATTTTGGAGACCATCTTTTTTGGGATTGTGAGGGATGGAGGGGGGATTTTGAGGTTTTGAATGAGGGGGGTTGAGAGTTTGAATTGTCGTTGGGTGCAACGGTCGGGAACGGGTTTTGTCGTTTTGTCAGGGGGTATTTTTGGGAATATTGAGGTTGGCGGTGAGCTGGCGGTTTCGACAGTGAGATAATTGGGTTGGATTTGTTGAGGTCGGTTGGATTAAAATGATCCAAATTGATTTGGTAGTTTCGTAGGCCGTAACTGGCCTCAGCCCGTTTGGGCATCACAATGATCTGGATCTTTAGTGGGCTTAGACGATTTCTCGTTTTTCTTGGACGAATTGCGAATAACCCGCTCGTTTATACCTCCACTATCACTTAGGCCTCAACTATTTTATTATTACTCAACACTCTTAAATTCTATGAGAGGGAGAGAGAAAGTGTGTATCTGAACTTGTTTTGCTATACAAATCTAGAGGTGTTAAAGTGCAAATAAAATAGTTAAGAGTTGATAAGTGCTCGCCTACAAAGGCACAACAACATATCATAACCATTTCCTTCCTTCAGAAAGAGGGTCATGAGATGGTTGTTCCATGGCCATGTGTGAGATGCACGCGTAGCAAGCTTCAAAAAAGGGTAAAAAAGAAAAGAAAAGGGATGATAAGTGCTATAATGTATAAATAAGGGGGGTATTCTGCAGTTTACCTTTTTCTTTTGCATTTTTTCAACCGTATAACGAGGAGCTTCTCACATAGGGAATAATTAATGACATATTTTCATTGGGATTACATCAATAGTGTTGGTTTATTTATTTATTTATTTTGAGAAAAGACGGTGATCAAAAGTTATATTTTTATTTGTCGATTAAGTGTTTACAGATTTCATTCCTTAAACTTGATTTCTTCAAACTACATATTTACTATTCTGAAAATTTTACGGTTGTTATTGTCAATGAACTGAACAGGACAAATAGAAAGTGTTGTTCAGGGGGAAAAAAAAGAAAAAGAAAATATCGGGGTCCCATACATGTTCAAAGGAATGAGACATGTAGAAAAGCATTTGGTTATATATACCGCCTCGTCCTTAATGCAATTTGATTTTACCTATGCTCCATATTTTCATATAATATCAACTTGCTTTACATGGAAACAATGAAACGTGGAAGTAGAATTGTTCATACTAATAATGCTAATAGGTAATACATAAAAATAAAAGATTTTGACAGCGAAGTTTGAACTCGTGATCTGTTTTTTTTTCAGAAAACAGAATATTTTCTGACATAAGTGGGATTTATAATTCATGCCTCTTGCACTCTTCGTAGAAGTTGATTACTCCTACCAAACCTTTGCCTCTTGCTAAATAAAGGCCTCGTGATCTCTGAGCATTGAAGTTCTTTTCAACCTTCTTAAATTGTTTTTGTGATATAGTCCAGCTAAATTCACATGATGTGCATGTTGACATGCTGATCATACACGCAAATAGAGAATTAATAGGCTAAATAGCAGAAACCCAAACCCCCCAACCCCACTTTGGATGATTATCAGAAAAGCCCCCTTAACTTTCAAAATATCAAAGAACACCCCTTAAGTTTAGGGGTTATCAGAAACCCGCCTTTAACTTTGAGATTTTTATCAAAAAACCCCCAAATTTATGAGGATTTTCTGTTGAAGGGGGTTTTCTAATGAAATCTGAAAGTTAATATGGGAGGGTTGGGGGGATTCCGATAATAGTCCAAAGTTAAGGTGGGTTTTCTGATATTTACCCTAATATATAAAATGCTTTAGAAAATTATATAGAAGGAGAGGAGAACACGCCATATCTTTCTATCACTCTAAATCATTATAATTAATATATAATATCAGTGCAATCAGAATCTTACAAGTTCAACTACTAATACAATGTAATGCAATCGAAATAGAGTATCAATACAATCATCAACTTTAAAATTCATATCGGCACACATATAGTTTTCTCTTCTTCTTTTGTGTATACATTTTTATAGAGGGTCCTCCATGGCTCCATAGGGTTTTCCCCCTCAAGTGGTCCATATCTAGGATAAGAGGATACCTGACCATATCATCGTCATAAAGCTTGTGGTACATCAGACTACTCGTGAAATTTGACCTCGTTCATTCTTTTAGAAAACAAAGACAATTTTAACACTAATGCCAAAGCTATAAAGCTAAAGTTTATCTTAATTTATCCTATACGTACATGTGGAGTGATTATACAGTCAAATTAGTGCTCCAGAAATGTGGGCAAATTAATTTTATAAGATCTGTCAACTATCCCGTGGAGTAATGTAGAAGGACATGGAATAAATAAAATAGCAAAACAGCAATAAGGTTGACCCCTTGCACGTTGATAATGTGACTAATCCACGTTGATTTTGAAGTTTAGCGATACCTTCAAATGCAAAGAGATCAGTTAATTTTCTGTCAAAAAGTAACTTTCAATCCCCACGTGACAAAATTAGAGTATTACATGAAAAAAAAGGGGGGAAAAAATTTATTGTGCTTTCAACTCTAATAATTAGACAAACACTAGTAGAAAATCTAATTTCCGTCTAGGATGCAACCTAGACGGAATTTCCGTCTAGGTCGCGTCCTAGATGAAATTTCTGTCTAGGTGCTTCCTAGACGGAAGACGGAATTTTAATTCCGTCTAGGTTGACTTCCGTCTAGTTTGATCAACCTAGACGGAATTCTGTCTAGGTTGACTCAATCTAGACGGAAATATTCTAGACGGCTTTCCATCTAGGTTGATCTATCTAGACGGAATTTTGGGCAATTGAGACGGTTTTTTCCATCTAGGTTGATCGTTTTTCTACTAGTGAAAAGAAGATATCAAAAGAAAGATGTAATGTTTAGTGAAGTTACATGTAATCACCTATCGTTTGTACAGATGAAGAAAGCTTTATACATGTTTTTAGGTTGATAATCTGGATTTTGGGAGATTTGGGAGAAGTGAGAAAATTAGTTGGATACTGTTATGGTCATAACCACTAATCGGTGATTAAAGAAAAACCAGCCCGTCTGAGCAGCAGCAATACAGGCCAGACAAGAACCTCCACACTCAACCCATAGGCTGCATGTAGGCCAGTCCGGTCCATCGCGACCATCGCCATGGCCAAGCCGAAGCGGTCGCGAGTGACTTGTCAACGATTCTCTCGAGACCGGCCTTGGCGGTGTCGATCGTCCTTCCAGACCGCGGCAGTTCTGATCCCTTCCTACAAGTTCTGACTTCTCCAAACAATGTGGAACAAATCCGGCCTACCCTTCGGCCACTCGTCCTCTAGGGAGGCATAAAGCTCCCAATCGTCCCCTCGACAAATCATCCCAAGGGCCCTAAGAGGTCGCGAGTGGCCACCCGACCTCAACTCCTCTCTCTCATCCTATGTGGTTCCCTCCACTCGAGCAGCGGTTATCTGATTTTCGAGCCCATCAACATCGCATTAAATGCAGCGTTAATTCCTCTACCACGTGTTTAGGCACCTCCGGACCCACGTAAATACAGTATCCACGTCGTTAATGGCGAATAGACCACACTAACCCTCAAACTACATAATTTGACACCCAGCGTAAAGCCCATAGCGGGCAAATAAAATGCTCGGCCATCACGGGCTCACGTGGAGAAAGTGACTCATCGATGGTTCCTCAACCGATGGAAAGACGGAAATACCCCCAACCCTAGATATAAAGAGCAACGAACAAGGTAAGCAATCTCTTAGAGTGAATTCTGCTCTATTAGACTATCCCCACTCCACTAACTTGACCGTTGGAGGAACCAGGAGATCCCAACTCCGCCTCTTCAGCAGTCCTTCTTCACATTGTGGTAATTCTTTGGGTAGTCGGCGTCATTTGTGGCTTTAGGAGAAAGCGGACTCAGCTCTCTTTAAAGCTAAACTCATCCGAGGTTAGTGAGTGTGATTATATACATCAACAGATACAATACTATCTTTGTCCTCATTAACGATTATCTAACAAATTCCAATATTATTAGTTATTTTTTAAGAGCTTTGCTTCGGTGCTCTAAAAATAGTTTTTATTTATTTATTAATAAAAAGGGTACAATAGGTAGTTGTCATTTATATCATCCATCTCCGAGCATCAACAAGTTTCATTGAAGCACCCATGGTCGAAGCCTCCCTCGTTTCACCGGTTCTCATCTCCTACCTTGTCAAATAAAATCTAGCTAAGTCTCTATCATCAATTTCATTTTGACTCCCCAATTTCTTTTGTTTCTATTTTATATCTTTTCAATCAAACTTTTCAGGCTGCAGTTGATGAGATGGATGCGGAGCATGATAACGAAGTTCTAGGTAGCTATCATGGTTTTAAACTAGCTATACACATGACCTCAAAAATTTGTTAAATTACGAAAATAGGTGTGGTACATTCTATCACTAACTACCTTATAACCGGAAGATTAGATAGCAAAATTTACGGGATGAGAGAGCGAAAATTAAGGATTTAAATTACAGCATATGTCACCGGTATTCTTTAGGAGCACCGTTGGCATTTTTTAATGGGACCAATATACGATTAATGAAAATCCTTGTGAGTGTTAGAAATAGAGCAAATCAAGAGAAAATAGTAGTTTTAGTAGAGAAGAGAGCAATTGTATTCATTGGTATTGAGGTCTATTTATACATTGTGAGTAGCATTGTTTTATTACTCTACCCGATGTGGGACTAAACAAAAGAGATATAGTATGCTATATTTAACAGTGAGGACATCAAACGTAAAAATGAAATATAGTGTATAAGGGATTGTAGAATTCCATGATGACATCAAATGCATATAGTTTTTAATTTTTTTAACAAGAAATGATGAGGAGCGTGTAGATAAGGCCAAGGAAATTTATTGGATGCATCAGGTGTGACTCCATAGTGTTCAATTTTTGGGATTGGGATCCTCTACTAATGCATAGTGCCTCCTAATATCTCCTAATGCATCTCCACATTTGATTTTGTGCCCAAGAACAAAATACAAGGAGCCACTATGCAATGAAAGGTGGAGATGCATTAGGAGATATTAGAAGACACTATGCATTAGTAGAGGATCTCAATTCCAATTTTTGGTGTGCCCTTCTCTTTTTGACACAGTCATCTTACCCCATTTGGACAACGCACAGCGAAAGAAATCATTATATTAACTTTGGCATTTAGGGTAACCTCATCTTTGACCAATTGAGCGAAAATGGTATTCTATTTTATACTAATTCACCAACTCCTTCAAATTAATGAATCCATGAAAACAAAGAGATGAGAGATTTTCTTTCTGATCCATATTATCCAGATTATTCATCACAAAAGAAATTAATTAATATCAGTATGTATGTCTATTCATTCTGGTAAAACAACCTACAATATGCTTTTATAATTTATTGGAAAACCCTCTTTTTTTCTCTCTCTAATAAGAATAAATTGGTGCTTTTGAATGGATAATTTGAACATAACAAGTCACAACCACAGATTCATGTTCTTTAATTTGGAGCAAATTAACATTCTCAATTGACCACAAAGGAAGTTGAAAATATAATTGGTACCTAAAGAAAATTTTGGAAAGTCATGAATGAACAAATTCACATTGATAAGGGGATTTACATTATCACATCTTTTCTACATTATTTCAATCTTATCAAACCTTAAATTGCCTTATTGCATGACCATGCCCATTGCGGTGCTTTAATGGACATTTATGGTGGATTGGGCTATATTGCTATCTATCATCTTCAACCGCCAACCGCCAATTTGTTTAAATGCAAGTTGAAAAATTCAAAATATGATGAAAAGATTCAACACCCCTGTATGATTTCAAATTTCTTCTTGGTCTAGTTTTCAATGAATAAAACTTTTCAATAGAGGGGATTCATTGTTTATTTAGGAGAGTAAAAATAGTGCTTGACGGGTACATTTTATTTTCAAATTCCTCCCTATTCTGCACTGATTCCAAAGACCTTATTTATTGATATACCACGTGTACATTAGACAACATTCATTGAATGGTTTGTCTTATCCTCATGCCTTGTCAAAAATTAGGTCTTATCTTGTAATTTTTCCAAAAATGACATTTTATTTCTTTGATAAATGTCTGTAGTACACATTATCAATAAATTTTCAAATTAATTCCTTTAAAAGCATAATTATCAAATAGAATTCTAAAACTTACTATTACAGGTCAACTTGGGCTAAATCATAAAATTCTTTAATTTGAATACTATTAATCAATAAAATAGTTTTATATAAATACATAGGTTGGTTGTTGGAGCAGCCTTCAATTCTCTCTCTCTATCCTGTGTTCATACTGTACAAAATTAAATATCGCCCATCACGCCTTCCAACAATTTCCCCACCTTAAAACCTTTCTCATTAAATTTCTTCTCTCCAAATTTAACTAACAATTCCAAGAATAATGCACAAAATATGTAGTCAAAGGGTCAGAGAGAGTGCCAAAACAAGCAAAGTGCAGAGATAAAGACAGATAAATTTCGCTGGGTCTTCTCCTACTCCGACTATTTTGGGTCTTTGGCTACTGATATATACAAGCTCCTCAAGCCCAAAGTTTCTTGCTTATCCAATTTCTAGAGAGAGAGAGAGAGAGAGGGCCAGTAGAGAGAAAAGAGCTTGATGGGTTTGAAGGGAGAGAGCTCGGGGACCAATGGAGTGGGTGAGAGATCAATGGAGGAGGGTGCTGCTGCTGATAACGGATACGAGAGCTCTGAGAGCAGAGGATGTACCTCTGAGCTCTCTGTTCATTTCTTGCAGAAGGTGAGATAATTTTTTCCTGATGGCTTTTTGCATAGAATTATGTTCGATTTTATCTTTTTTTTTTTTGGGGGTTTGGCTTTCTTTTGTAAAGTTCGGGATCTGTTGCTAAACTACAGAAATTAGAATGTTTTTTATGATTAAAAAGTCCATGGTTGGTGAGGAAGTTTGGACTAGTTTTCCCATTTCTTTTCATAATCATCAACAATTGGAGGTGATTATTTCATGTTATTCATCAAGTCCTCTTTCTATAGTCCCATGTATAAAGTAGATTCTACCAAAAGCTGTTGACTTGTTTGCCTTTTGTCACATCTTTCATCACAAATGAAAATTCAATTACTGTTTCGAATATAGAATTATAATGCACATCGTATAAATCTTATCGGAACATTCCGTACAAGAGCATGGCGTTCTGCATAGAGAGTATAGCTTAAATTTCCAGACTGCCCCCTGTGAATGATTCAAAACACCCTGCTCGTGTGTCTGATCAAATTTCTAGTATAAACTTTAAGTTGCAGTACAATTCAATACAACATCTACAGCTGCATCTTCCTACAATTAATACCTTAATTAAGTATAGCATGTCTTGATGGGATTAGGCCAACAATTTGATCGGTCCATTAAAAATACATCATTATCTCAACTACCAAACTGAATTTTGTTGGTTGTTGTGCTATTTGAACAGTAATCGTCCACATTAAGAATTGAACGATTCAATAACATTGTTAATTCAAGTGTGGTGATTTTATGAGACTTACAAAACTTTTTCTTTTCTTTTTTCTTTTTTTTTTCCCCTCTTTTTTTGGAATTTCTGTAGCTTATTGCTGAAGTTATTGGGACATATTTCGTAATATTCGCTGGGTGTGCTTCTGTGGTTGTTAATATTATCAAGGGATCAGTCACATTTCCAGGCATTTGCATAGTATGGGGGTTGGTTGTTATGGTAATGGTGTATTCTGTTGGTCATATCTCTGGTGCTCACTTCAACCCTGCTGTCACCCTTGCTTTTGCTACTTGTCGAAGATTTCCATGGAAACAGGTGAGTAATAACAAATTATAAAATATCAAAGATTTATTTCTTAATACTTATATTATTTGATTCATTGGTCTGGATAAGCCTAGTATTCTTGTAATATGAGTCTTGTGTTATTGCACTCATTGTGTAAAGAGCACTTGATTTTTTTTGTAGAAATCCTGCTGAATTGTTGCATTAGTTTGTGATACATAAAGTTAACTGAACAAAAGGATTAGCATAATTTGGGCTAATTTGGATTGGTAATTTATAGGGGGAATCATCCATAATCAACTCATTCACTCCTTTGTGAATGCTGTTGTGTACTTAAATTTTTTCTCTTTAGGGTCTTCGGTTTATTCTTTGTTGGCATGCTCTTTCGTTGTCTAAAACAATAGTTTTATAGGAGAAATTTTGAAAACCGACCGTTTTGAGAAAAAAATAGGCAAAAACGACCGTTTAAAAAAAAATAGCAAAACCATTTGTTTGATCGATTTTCTTTGAGAGAATTGCACGGGACTAGTAGTCCCGCAATTAAGCCCCGCTAACCAATCATTAGTCATCGCTAATCCACCATTAGCGGTGACTAATGGTGGTTAGCAGCCTAATTGCACGGGACTAGTAGTCCGTGCATTTAAATACTGCGGAATGCTAGTCGTGCAATTCTCGACAAAATCGACCGTTTGGTCGATTTGAACGATTTTTTTCCGGCGTTCGATTTTAAAGAACGATTCTCCTAGTTTTATAATATTCTACTTTTTAAATCCGTCTGAAGAATATTTCCATGATCAACACGTGTAATCGAGTCATGGCTATCCCTGCCATCTAGTTAATAATAATCACAGGTCTGTTTGGGGACCTGCGTGAAGTTCCGGCTGAAAAAGGAAAAACAAAATGCTGTGATGTACATGTGTATATGAGAATCACTGTTAACCCATTCCAGAAAGTTAAATTAGGCGGATAATTGCTACCAAGACTTAGAATAGTATCCATTTCGTCTCTCAAGAACGGCAAGAGAAAAACACTGAAATTTGATCGATCAGTTTCATAAAAGTCCAGAACTACTTATATATGCACGCTATTTTCATCTTAGTGCCCCAAAAAAGAAAAAAAATATATCATGGATTTATATGTTCTTGTTATTATGCAAGGAAAAGCATCACGAGTGCACACAAAAATGAGGACATTTTGTATATATTATTGCCCATTTCTGATGAAGAAAAATTTTGCAGGTACCAGCGTATATCATAGCTCAGGTTGTAGGATCCAGTCTTGCCAGTCTCACGCTCCGCGTGATGTTTGGAGGCAATCAGAAGCATTTCTTTGGAACAATTCCTACTGGGTCCGATGTTCAATCTCTATTCCTCGAGTTCATCATCTCCTTCTACCTCATGTTTGTGATCTCCGGTGTTGCAACGGATAACCGAGCAGTAAGCACTTACACTAGATTACTTTTAGGGTAAATTTTACAAAAGCCCCCAAAAAGTTTGACCCATCTTGATATAACCCAAAAAAGTTTGGAAATCTCACTTAACCCTCAAAGTCGCATTTTTCTGAATCTATTTTCAGGTAACTACCAACTTTTTGGGACTATTTGAAAAAGTAGTTTTGGGGATTAAGTGATATTTCCAGACGTTTAGGGGTTATCTCAAAATGGACTGAACTTCTTAATGGTTTTTGTGAATTTACCCTTACCTATTTTTTTATTTTCCAAATTTACCCTTACCTTTAAGCAGTCTATATATTGTTATTCAGATATCTATTAAGAACGGTAGATATGTAAAACTGAATAGGCTTCTAAATTTTATTTTATGAATTACAGATTGGAGAGCTGGCAGGATTAGCTGTAGGAGCTACGGTTCTACTAAACGTTCTTTTGGCTGGGTATTGAATTGAATCATAAAGTAAAAAGAATTATCTATTGAACTAATTTATCTGATACCCTGACTCTGTGCATGTTTCAGGCCGATATCAGGAGCATCAATGAATCCAGCAAGAACTCTAGGACCCGCAATTGTCATGAACCGATACGAAGGGATTTGGGTCTACATAGTGGGGCCCATTACTGGAACTATAACAGGAGCATGGGCCTACAATCTCATCAGGTTCACAAATAGGCCGTTGCGTGAGATTACAAAAAGTGGGTCTTTTCTTAAGAGCTTGAGGAGTAATGGTACCAACTAAAAATACCAGTTTGAAGACAGAAAACAGTGTTCGTTATATATATATATATATATATATATATATATATATATATATACTGATGGTCGTGGCGCGAAATAAGAAGGATACTTAGCTTGATTTCATATATTTGTTCAGTTTTCTTTTTCTTGAAGGGTTTCGTTTCGTTGAAATGTTAATAGATTTCTATTGAAATTTGGAGGTGCTATAATTGATCTTCTACGGACCCTTTGTGAAAGCGATATCTGACATTTCTTTTATGAAAGAAACACTACTGATTAGAATTCTATTATGTTTTGCTAAAATACAAACTTTTCTTTTTTCTTGTGTTTGTTGCAATCAGTGTGTGAACTTAGATGAAGAATTTTACAGTTTAATGACAAGAAAAGGTCGTGGCATGTAGGTCTTTGTAACTCTTAAGCATCTTCATAGAAGATGTCAAACTTATGGGTTTGTGATATTGTTAAAAATTGGTTGTATATGCTTGGACTTGAAAGGTGACATAGACTTGGAGGAATCATGTTCAGAATGTAAGTAAAAATTGCCTAAGTCCCGACATAGCTTCGTGATAGTGGGTGGTCAATCGACAAGCCATCCGATAACGTGGCAATGATAAATTGACAATCGACAAGCCGTCCGACGGCGTATCGACAAATCGTCAACGACGAGCGAAGTCGACGAGGCGTCCAAGTCGACGAGTGTTGAGAGTTATTTCTTTATGTTAGATAGCAATAGACCCCTTTTGTTTAGTCCCACATCGGATAGAGTAGAAGAATGAGACCACTCCTCTTGTATATATAGACCTCAGTCTAATAAATAAAATTGCACCTTTCTCTTGATTTACCTATTTTTATTTTCCAAATTTACCCTTACCTTTAAGCAGTCTATATATTGTTATTCAGATATCTATTAAGAACGGTAGATATGTAAAACTGAATAGGCTTCTAAATTTTATTTTATGAATTACAGATTGGAGAGCTGGCAGGATTAGCTGTAGGAGCTACGGTTCTACTAAACGTTCTTTTGGCTGGGTATTGAATTGAATCATAAAGTAAAAAGAATTATCTATTGAACTAATTTATCTGATACCCTGACTCTGTGCATGTTTCAGGCCGATATCAGGAGCATCAATGAATCCAGCAAGAACTCTAGGACCCGCAATTGTCATGAACCGATACGAAGGGATTTGGGTCTACATAGTGGGGCCCATTACTGGAACTATAACAGGAGCATGGGCCTACAATCTCATCAGGTTCACAAATAGGCCGTTGCGTGAGATTACAAAAAGTGGGTCTTTTCTTAAGAGCTTGAGGAGTAATGGTACCAACTAAAAATACCAGTTTGAAGACAGAAAACAGTGTTCGTTATATATATATATATATATATATATATATATATATATATACTGATGGTCGTGGCGCGAAATAAGAAGGATACTTAGCTTGATTTCATATATTTGTTCAGTTTTCTTTTTCTTGAAGGGTTTCGTTTCGTTGAAATGTTAATAGATTTCTATTGAAATTTGGAGGTGCTATAATTGATCTTCTACGGACCCTTTGTGAAAGCGATATCTGACATTTCTTTTATGAAAGAAACACTACTGATTAGAATTCTATTATGTTTTGCTAAAATACAAACTTTTCTTTTTTCTTGTGTTTGTTGCAATCAGTGTGTGAACTTAGATGAAGAATTTTACAGTTTAATGACAAGAAAAGGTCGTGGCATGTAGGTCTTTGTAACTCTTAAGCATCTTCATAGAAGATGTCAAACTTATGGGTTTGTGATATTGTTAAAAATTGGTTGTATATGCTTGGACTTGAAAGGTGACATAGACTTGGAGGAATCATGTTCAGAATGTAGGCGTAAAAAATTGCCTAAGTCCCCGACATAGCTCGTGATAGTGGGTGGTCAATCGACAAGCCATCCGATAACGTGGCAATGATAAATTGACAATCGACAAGCCGTCCGACGACGTATCGACAAATCGTCAACGACGAGCGAGTCGACGAGACGTCCAAGTCGACGAGTGTTGAGAGTTATTTCTTTATGTTAGATAGCAATAGACCCCTTTTGTTTAGTCCCACATCGGATAGAGTAGAAGAATGAGACCACTCCTCTTGTATATATAGACCTCAGTACTAATAAATAAAATTGCACCTTTCTCTTGATTTACCTTATTTTTAACATGGTATCGAGCCTCCAAAACCTGCAGACCCTCAGTAGCTCGGTCTTCTCCCCATCGAGATATCCCTCGGGTTCCTCCTGCAGGGTATATCTCACCGTGACCAACTTCGGATATGTGGCCGAGCTTCCGCGTCGATAGGTGGAAGCTCCATCTTCTTAGGGCAAGGTGGATAATGAGAAGAGGGTGATGTTGAAGGCGGGTGTGGGATCTAGATTTGTGGGATCGGTGTGAGGAACGAACACAAATTAGATCGATGGAGGCAGGCACAAACCCGATGGCGGAACTCATCAAGAAGTTGAATCAGGAGGATGTTTCAACTATGATGCGGTTCATGAGGATGACGGCGGGAGAGGGCTCAACAAAGCCACCGCCCAAGAAGGTGGAGCTTCCACCTATCGGCGTGAAGCTCGAAGGGCTAGCGACATATCCGAGTTAGTGTAGGGTGAGATATACCCTGGGGGAGGAACACGGAGGGATATCGTGGCGGGAAAGCTGGCCATTGAGGGCTCATGAGAACATGAGTGGAAGTCCACTCATATGTTGGTGTATATCGGCTTCTCAATTCGTAGTCCGACCGTGCGATCCACGGTAGATGGCCTTGGGAAGGTGCGGGATGTGCGGGAGAAGCCGAGGAGGACCTATGATGGGGTGGGGAATAACACGAGGGTATTCGGATCGAAATGATGATCAGCTGATCGAGGGGAGAAGGGCTGGGAGTATCTGCAATTTGGGCTTGTTGTGGTCGGATCACGATCACTTCGTCCCTAACAAGTTGCAAGGACCCTAAGTGCAAGGAGCCTTGAAGCCTCTTTGCGAGAAAGAGGACCATGCTATTCTTAGAGCCTTGGCTCCATCATTTGAGCAGAAGGGCAGCGATGCTACTAGCCCGCACGAAGATTCCATCTGGAGGAGGCGGTCACCATGCCATACGGGGAAAGAAGTATCGGGCTGGTAGGACAAGTGGACTTTCGGGAGAGAAGTCGACCAGTGGTCTCAAACCGAGTAACACTTGGATTGAGAGGGAGACTAAGCGGTGTTTTAATTGCGGAGAAACGAGAATCGAAGCGGATGTGCTCTAAGCCATCAAAGAAGGCGAGGTTGGGCGTGGACAAGTAGGAGAATGTGGTGGTGATGGTGGAGGCGGCGAGGTGGAAGAGGAGGCCATCGGGCGAATCTATCGATGACGAAGGAGGATGAAGAAGCCGAGATGACTTTTCGAGGAGGATCGAGCTCTCTTGGCGGCGAGAAGAAGCGAAGCAATAGGCGGCGTGTCGAGGGTGCATCACGCTTTCTCGGAGGAGACTATGCGATTCGCTCTTAGCGCACACCCAAACAAAGGTATGAGCGACACACGCCCTTACATCTATGGTCGCCACTAGATCCACAGGTGGATAATAGATTACGGAGCATCGGACATATAGCAGCAATGCTAGTGAGTTCTCGTCTTATACTCACAGCGAGCCGAGAGTATCCAGATAATATGGTACAAAGACAGTGGTCGGTAAGGGCACCGGCACTGTATGTGTTCCGTAACACTATCTAATATTTTGCATGCTCCTTCATTTCTGTGCTGTTATCCATTAGTGCCATTATCCTTCAACTGAAATGTGTTGTTTCTTCGATATTCCTAAGGTGATCTTTCGGAGAAGGGGACGGGGCGAAGACTTGGGGCGGCACATGGCGTGGCGGTACTGGACCGTGAAGGGATGGACTCGGCCGACATCTATGGTTAAGAGGGCGGGGCGGAGGAGGCCCAGGTTATGCGTAGAGAATGAGTTGATGCTACATCATAAGCGGATGGGACATCCTTCATTTAGTATTCGGGTAAAATGTATCCAACCTTATTTCAAAAGCAAATCAACGAAGCTTGGTGTGATGCTTGTGAGTTTGGGAAGCTTACTAGAAGCTCTTATGTCGGTTCGGGTAATAGGA
The DNA here is from genome assembly GCA_012295165.1 of Asparagus setaceus. Lineage (NCBI taxonomy): Eukaryota > Viridiplantae > Streptophyta > Magnoliopsida > Asparagales > Asparagaceae > Asparagus > Asparagus setaceus. The sequence goes on from CM022703.1 coordinate 7,464,037, forward strand.
GTTCTGTAGTTTTGAGGTGATACATTACGGCGTATGGGGACCTTATCCAATAAATTCTATAAGTGGATGCAAGCATTTTGTTACATTTATTGATTGTTTTTCCAGAGTCACTTGGGTGTACCTGATGAAAAATAAGAATGATGTAGTTGGTTATTTCAAAGACTTTCATAGGCACATCGGACTTCGGTATGGTGCAGTGGTAAAGGTGTTGAGGTCAGATAATGGGACAGAGTACATTAACAGAATATTTGGGGAGTATTTGTCAGCTCAAGGGATACAACACCAGACTACATGCACATACACCCCAGCTCAGAATGGGGTAGCAGAGAGGAAGAATAGACATCTTTTAGAAGTTGCTAGGAGTATGATGATGGCAATGAATGTCCCAAAAATATTGTGGGGACAAGCGGTTTGACCGCTCACTTAATCAATAGGATGCCTTCGAGTGTATTGAAATGGAAATCTCCGCGTGAGACACTGAAGGGAGACAACGGGGGGACCTTACCATTGAAGGTGTTTGGCTGTGTGTGTTTTGTGAAGGACAACAGACCATCTGTTGGGAAACTGGACCCCAGGGCTGTAAAGTGTATGTTCGTGGGATACTCTGGCACACAGAAAGGGTATGTTTGTTGGAGTCCAGTGGAAAAAAAGCTGTTTGTCAGCATGGATGTGCGGTTTCGAGAGCTCGAGCCATACTACACATTGGGGGTAACTTCACACTTTGTAGTCTCGCCCGATACTAGAGGTATGAGGCGAGAGGAGGAGAATGGTGAGAGCTCAAGGGGATCAATCCCAATTTCGGTCCCTTACTCAGAGGAGCAGGAGGATGAAGACAAAGGGGAGGAGGAGGAGACAAGGGGTGCTAGGCCTACAAACCGTGGGGAGTTGCCTACAGCTGGGGAGTGCATTACATCTGAAGGAGGGAGAAGCAGTCAGAAGTGCCTATAGTGCCAGAGGTGCCTACAGTGCCAGTGCCCAGTTCCTCGTCCCGCTCTGCTCCAACTCTTGAGAAACCTACACCATCCTCTACTTCAGGTGATATCATTCCTTCTACTGCTACCCCTCTGCCCACACCAGTGTCTCTAAAGAGGACTACTCGCAGTAATGCGGGTAATCCTCCTGACAGATATGGTTGGGATCTTGCTCAATTTATTTCCTATTCTAACATATCCCCTTCACATGGAGCATTCATTATATTATTAGATTCTGTTACTATACCTAACAACTGGCAGGCTGCTAAGAAGGACCCAAAGTGGAAGACAGCCATGCACGAGGAGCTGGGGGCTCTCGAGAAGAACCACACATGGGAGTTGGTGACACTGCCAGCAGGGAAAAGAGCAGTGGGATGCAAATGGGTGTTTACTGTGAAGCAGAATCCAGAAGGACAAGTTGAACGCTACAAGGCACGGTGGCAAAAGGTGCAGCCGGACATATGGCATTGACTACGATGAGACTTTTGCACCGATGGCGAAGATGAGCCTTGTTAGGACGATCTCTCGCGATAAATAGTGGATGGAAACTACACCAACTAGGCGTAAAGAATGTGTTTCTTCATGGGGATCTAGTGGAGGAGGTGTATATGGAGATACCACCGTGATTTGCACCAGGACGTACAAGGTAAAGCCCAAGCTAAAAAGTCTCGTATGGGCTAAGCGATCTCCCGAGCATGGTTCGGCGGGTTCGGGAGGGCTATGGTTGGTATGGGATACAAGCGGATCAATGCCGACCATCTTGTGTTCTTCGAAGAAGTGAGGGCCATATCACTATGCTTATAGTGTATGTAGATGACATGATCATCACGAGGGGATGATGAGAAAGATTGCCCACTCAAGATAAGATTGAGCAAATAATTTGAAGTGAAGGATGCAGGTCGGCTTGATACTTTCTTGGAATAGAGATAGCTCATGGAGCGGAGGGAATTGTTCTCTCCCAGAGGAAGTATGCACTGAATCTTCTTGCAGAGACAGGAATGTTGGGGTGCAAACCTGCTACTACACCGATCGATCAGAGGTTCAAGCTGATTGCTGAGGCAGGAGAACCAGTTGATCGTGAGAGATATCAGAGGCTGGTTGGTAGGTTGATCTATCTCAGTCACACACGCCTAGACATTTCATTTCGGTGAGCGTGGTGAGCCGCTACATGCATGATCCGAGAAAAGATCATATGGATGCAGTATATCAGATCCTAAAGTATCTGAAGGGTGCCCCTGGCAAAGGGCTGATATTCAAGAGGAGTGACCATGTGAACATTGAGGGCTACTGTGACTCAGATTGGGCTAGCTGCGGAGATGATAGGAGGTCTACCTCGAGTGCGCATATTAAGTAGGAGGCAACTTAGTCTCACGGAAAAGTAAGCAATCTGTGGTGGCAAGATCAACGGTGAAGCAGTCTGAGCAATGGCCGTGGGGGTTCTGGAGTTGATGTGGTGAAAAGCATCTTTGGTGGAGCTAAAGCTAGATCAAGGCCAAGATTAGATTGTGGTGCGATAACAAGTCGACTATCGGTATTGCCAACAATCCGGTCGCGGCATAATGAGAACCAAGCACATCGAGATTGTGGGTTCTTCATCAAAGAGAATAGTGGGCTACTAGAGTTAGGCCATGTTCCAACTAAGGATCAGCCGCAGATTGCTTGACTAAAGGACTTAGCTCAGTAGACCTAGCTAGAGGGTGTGACAAGATGGGCTTAATAGATATCTTTCGCCCATCTTGAGGAGGAGTGTTGAGAGTTATTTCTTTATATTAGATAGGAATAGACCCCTTTTGTTTAGTCCCATATCGGATAGAGTAGAAGAATGAGACCACTTCTCTTGTATATATAGACCCCAGTACTAATGAATAAAATTGCACCTTTCTCTTGATTTACCTTATTTTTAACAACGAGTCAACGAAGCGCACGAAGCAAGTCGACGAGGCGTCCAAGCCGACATATCGATGAAGCGAGGACCCGATAAACGGATCCCGCGTTTATTTTGGTGAAAGAAAGTTATAATTTTTATTTGATTTTCATTGTCATCGGGTCTTATAAAAAGACTTAGTTTTATTTTCTTGAATTCGTTTGTAATTCCATAAAGGTTTAACAAATTCAAGCAATGACAATCATCCCGACTTTCACCGCGAACACAGAATTGTGAAGGGTATATTCTACATTATTAATGACATTTTAGTTCAGGAGGTGAATCAGGAGTTGGGATAGCTTACAAATTTGCCGAGATGACATCTTCAATAGGAAGAGCAAGCCTTTTGTTAAAGAGGAGTATCTATGGGGTCGATGAGATTCTTCAATTGGGAGAGTGCTTATATCTGTTTTATTTAATCTGTCAAATACATAAACAATACAAAGATTTAAAATACCATTTCTAGATGGGTTAAGATGAGTTAACTCTTCAACATGAAAATTTTATTAAAAATTTTATTGGACATATTGGGAAATGTAAAAGCAAATAAGGTTAATAGACCAATCCCAAATGTTGTCGGAGAAACCAGCGGGCTATAATTTGAACATTAAATAAGTCATTTTGTGAAGGGTCAGGGCATAATTCTATATTCTATGATCAAAGTCTAATTGTTAAGAAAGTGTATCATCTTGCTCATTCTCTCTTCAATCACCATCCATCTCCTACTACAATTCAAATCAAATTCCTCGTAACCTCCATGTATCAGCCCGATTAGTACCTTGATATGGTTATTGTCAAGCGTATCTCCGCTCTTGCCAAAAGCGTGATTAACATACTTGATAGTCATTGGCCGCTACATGTCACCTTATAGTTGTTACTATTGTGGCAAATACGGAAATCAACTTTTTTCCCCTTAGTATATAGGGGGTTTACATGAAAATCACCTTAAATTTTTCCCAAATTGTAACTTGCCATCTTTATTTTTTATTTTTTATTTTTAATGTCAACCACCTAAGTTTGCTTACATGTTCTCAATGTCACATATTCCACTATTATTTCCACCCCTCTCCTCTCCCTATTCTTCTTCCTCTCTCTCTCCCATCTCCATCTTCTTCCTCTCCATCCTCCTTCTCCATTCCATTCCTCCTTCCATCCTCCTCCACCTCCTTCCTCCTCCATTCTTACCTTCCTTACCTCCTTCCTCCCTCCTCCTTCCCCTCCCTCCTCCATTCTTACCTTCCTTACCTCCTTCCTCTCCTCCTCTCACTCTTTCAGACCTCCTTCCCTCCTCATCTCCTTGCCTGACCACCTTCTTTCCTCCCCTCTTCCCTTCCTCTCCTCCTCCTCTCCTTTTTTTCTTGGGTTAGACTGAGGGATATTATAGTAATTTTATATTTTTCTCAAACAGTGTGATATTGAGAACATGTAAACAAAATAAGGTGGTTTACATAAAATAAATAAATAAAGGTAGCAAGTTGTAATTTGGATAAAAGTTAAAGTGTCTTTCATGTAAAAACCTAATATATAAGTCATCTCTAAAAACCCTAGATATAACATCCTGCATTATGCTCATGCTAGATCTTCTAAATAAAAGTCTTTCAACTGAGCTTTTTATCTTTAAAACTAACTCAAACATCAGAGGGTCTTTGGCCGGGATCAAGTTCTGATTCCTTTAATATGCTTGTCTAAGAATGTAGAAAGTCTAATCATCATCAATCAGTTGAATACTCTTCAAGAAGCCAACTTAGCTAACAAAGCATTTTATGCCTAGCATTATCATGGTCAAATCGTTCAAGTTTTGTTGTGTAGATCTTGCCACGTGGTCACACTATAACTTCAGATATCTTTCTTCTATTAACATGAGACGGTGTTTGTTTATTGAAAGTGAAAAATGAAAGAATGAAAGTAGCCCATTTTATCACTTTCGGTATTTGTTTCATTGAAAATGTATATAAAAGTGAAATACAAAAAAACTGCCATGTAAAATTTAATGCAAATTCAAGTTTTCCTAAAAAAAGTGCAGATGTCACATAAAAGTGAAGAAGTAGGGACCACTTTTAACTAAAAATAAATTTTTATTATTTCTTTAAATTTTTGCTGCCGGTTAAGAGTTTTAATGTCCGACGCTGTTGAAAATTTTTAAGTTTTGGAATATGATTTTTTGGAGTTCTTTATATTAGTCCTACAAATCTTTACTTTTTAAATTAGTTCCTCAAATTGTTGAAAAATTTGTCAAGTCCCTAAATACTTCCAAAACTAGACCCTTAATCATTGAAATTGCTATTATGACCTTGAATACTTTTAAGATGCTTCAATTTAATCCATTTAGTCAAGGATAGTAGTTACAAGATACAAGAATTGAGGGACTTAATAGCAATTTCAATCATTGGAGGCCTAGTACCAAAATATTAAAGATTCAAGGGACTAATGTAAAAGAACTTTTTTTTATCGTAATCTCTACTTATCGATTTCATTTCATAAGGGGACTTTGCATAATATTTTTCCTAAACTGTTATGCTATATATTAACTTTTGTACTTTGCTAGTAGTGTATATTTAACACAATCCGTGAATACTTTTTAATTGTAGTTACCAAAAATCTCCAAAATATGATATGATTTTAAGGAAATTAATAAATAAAATAAATTGCCACATCATCTTCACTTCTTTACTTTTTAACAATAATTTGCTTTTGTAAACAAATATTGAATTTCACTTGTATCTTTGATGTGGATACATTTTCTCATTTGGAAAATAAAAGTGACTTTCAACAAGATCATTAGTTTTACTTATCATTGTAGAGTATCGTGTCTTTTTATCTCATGTGTGTAGTGTTACTTGATGTTTTTTTCCCTATCAATTTAAACATATTTAAAATTTATGAGAACCAGTTTGGTAGAGTTTAGTTCATATATGGTTTCTCCTTAATAACAACATTAGTTCCCTCCTTAATATTCCCCATTTGATGGGATTATGAACAAAATAGATGTACAAGACGTCAATAAGACTTCCATTACCTTTGTAATCAAGGACATAATCAGGATCAACAGCACTCTGTGTTTTGTGGAACTGCTCACCATGGTATACAAAATTTCACAAAACTATTGTGGACTGGTCAGTGGTTTTGTACAAAAATACTACAAACTAGATACGAGACAAGATCACACAAATAGCCACTTTAATAATAAATTTTGCACCCATAGTATACAAAATTTGGTATCTAATATTTGACATTGAGATACTTTTATGAACAATAATCGACCTTGTTGAGTTTATAGTATGAGATATACCGCAATGGTCCTGCAAGTTGAATAATCCATCTTTGAATATTCTCCTTAATATCAGGTACTGTATCTGTCACTCGAGCAAGTAAGTACCACGGAACCAAGGACAAGAGCCAACACGAAATGACTGAAGAAGATCGGTCTAAAGATAGAAATATACATATATTAGCAATATACCTCTCACTCATCATTCATTTAAAGGTTAATTGCCCATAGAACCCATGTAGTATTGCAGTTTTGCACCTACCATCCATGTAGTTTCATTATCGCAGACAGATCCCCTTAGTTAAATTTTTTCAATTCTTTTACCCAGGTGAAATTCGGCAGATATTGGACTTGGGTGAATTTAGTGGGTTCATCTGAGGTTAAAAGAGTCCAAAAAAAAACCTTGGGGGTACATCTGGAACAATCAAACTACAAAGGTAGTAAGTGCAAAATAATGACACTGCAGGGGTCTATGTGCAATCAACTATTCATTTAAACCACGAGAGGACCTTCACAACATTTAATGCTTCAGTCAGTTACCATCAATCCCTAATCACGTCATTCATAACACTCTTTTAAGGGGCTGTTTGTTTCGCTATTTCACGAGCGTGAAAAAGCTTTCACGCCTCTGACGACGAGGCCAGCTCGGCTAAAACCCTAAAACTTGGTTTTTTCCTTGCTTTGGTTCGTTTCTCCACCTCTTTCCTCCAGCCGCGAAAACCCTAGCCACCTCAGCTTTCATCCTCTCCCCCATTTCCTTCGAAAAAGAGAGGAAATCGGTGTAAAGTGCTGTAGATCTGTACTATTGTCAGATCTTCGGTTCCTCTTTCCCTCGCTTTTTTTCACTCTTCGCGCCTCGGTTCCTCTCTAAAGCCTTCGGGAGCTCTGAAGTGTTGATTTCTTGCTTGATTCAAGCCTCGGTTCCTCAAAATTGTCATTTTTGCTGGAAATTGCTAAAAAGGCAGCGACTTTATTGGGAAAAATTCGATTTTTGCTGGTTTTTTTCTGGATCTTGCTCAAAAAAGCCGCCGAAGGTATGATTTCTGCATTTTATTTGAGTTTTGCTGAATTTTTTAGATCTGTGCATGTTGAGTTTTGCTGAATTTTTTCTGGATCTGTGCATTTTTTTTAGTTTTGCTCAAACAAGCCGCCGAAGCTCTGAATTGTTATTTTTAGATCCGTGCTTGTTGAGTAAAATTGGATGTTGCTAAATTTTTTGCTGGATCTTGCACTTGTTCTTGAGTAATTTTGGGAAATTTGATCGAAATTATCAGTTGAAACATATACCCGTTATTGACTAAAAAATAAATGATCAGTCGTTCTTTGAGATTTCTTTGGATCATGAAGTTAAATATATGAGCTAAAATTACATGTACCGTTCTTGAGTAATTTTGGGAAATTCTGAAAATGTTCAGTTTTGTGTGCTCATGGTTAATTACTTGATAGACTGGTTTTTATCTCTATGATATCTTGATATATAGTTATCTTGATTAACGAAAATCTCAATAAATAAATATCTTGATCGTGATATAGCGAGCGCATTGTTGATATTGTTTGCCTTTGCATGGAATTCTTGGCTGATAACTAAGAATCTTAGTATTTGGCTTAATTAATTGTTTAAGAATTAATTAAGACATAGAGAGTTGTTAACTTTTGTTAAACAATTAAACATGCATGAATAAGTCCTTCGTGTACTACGAGGATTATATTTGTCACTACAGAATATGTTGATGTAACGTATGTGTTTGTGGAACATATTATGCTGGCACGTTATTATTGTGGAACATATTATTGTAATAGGTAGTACTTATTTGTATGACTCTGATTCCGCATTAGAACTTTTACTTTGAGCTTGTGGTTTTCTATGCATATTTTTCCAGTTTATGTGAATATTCTAGAATACTAAAAAAAATTTCATTGAACTTGTGCAGGTTTTTTATAAGTCACCATATATATGATAATTAAAAAAATTGTACGTTAGCAACCTACAATGTATCTACATTGTATTGGATGGCTACTGCAATGTCATGAGTTTTAATTGGTGATTGTTTTAACTTATAGGCTATGATGATTGTCAAAAATTCTGAGTTTAGCAACCTGCAATGTTTTTCAATATTGCACTGGATGGCTAACAATGATGATATTGACCAAGTTCTGAGCCCACATTCATAAACTACATTTCATTCTAAATTAAACATGCATGAAAAGTGATTACATAAAATTATCAATAATCATGTTATTACAGGTTGCGTGTGATTTTTTTCATGTCAAACTGGTCTCCGGATGTTAAATTAGGTATTTTTCATCTCAAATAGATATTTATGACTTATCAGATTGTTTATAGGTTTTATAGGTTTTTACAGGTTTTACGACTAATTCAGGTACATTTTTCATAAAATTTTGAATAATCATGTTATTACAGGTTTCGTGTGATTTTTTCGTGTCAAACAGGTTTTGGGATGTTAAATCAGGTAATTTTCGAGTATAATCAGGTACGCTGTTTATAACTATTACGATAAGCATGTTATTATAGGTTTTGTATATTTTTTTATGGCAAACAGATAATTATGATGAATTCGGTTATTTACTGTTTTTCCATGTTAAATTTTGGTTAGATTACCTCTCATAACGATCAAAATTTAATTTGCATTTGGTAAGTGGTGAACTTACCTGGTGACCATAAACACTTTTCACTACACATTTCATTACCAACCAAACACATGAAAAGAGGGAAATGTCTAATCAATGAAAGTTTTCCCTCTTTTCTTTCTTTCCAACCAAACACATGAAAAGTGATTACATTGTTTTCCCACCATGTTTTCATACCAAACAAAGCCAAACATTCACTTTCATTGAAAAGTGTGGAAAACCCAAACATTCACTTTCACTACATGGAAATGGGTTTCACCTTTGCATGGAAACGAACCAAACAGCCCCTAAGAGCAAAACATTCTTGCAAATAAATACCCATGACACCCTTGAACAGTATCAATCAAAGGAGAAGTCAGGCAAGCATCTTCAACATCTCTGTCCATCCATTTCTTCACCAACTCTTCACCAACACCAGCAGCAATCTCATGCTGCAACACCGAACCTCCAATGGGCCCCACCAAATTCAATCTCGTCGCAGCTGAGACAACATCTCTCATCGTCATAAACATGTACGCCCTTTGAGCAGTACTACAATCAAAACCAAGGAGCCCACAAATAAGTCCAAATATAGGCGCATGATGAAATGAAACAGTCCCTGAACCTAAATAAGTATCCCGTATTTCCTTAAGAGCTGGGGTTTCTAAAAATACGGAGGCAGATACTCGCAGAAGCGCTGATCCTTGAGAGGTTGAAGCCTTTCTGCTGATTTCGTTTGTTAGGGTTGCTTCAAGCCATTTATCGAGTTTTGACCAGGTTTCAATTGTGGGGTATTTTGTAGCAGTATATACAAAGGGAAGGAGGAGGCTACCAGTGTTGTCTAGGATTTGGATGATGTAGGATTTGAGGTCATCACGGTCTGATACGAGGTGAGATTGGATGGCAGCCTCAAGGCCATAAGAGTGAGCAAAACCGCCGGTGGGGAGAAGGGAGTCTAGTAATTGCCACTGGCTCCATTGTAGAAGATTGTTTGAAGATGATAGAGTTTCATGGTTAGTTTCTTGTTCCATCTCAATCTCCATGAACTAACTGCAGTATCATGAAAAGTACCGGCAATTTTTCACCTAGTGTACGGAAATATATTGATATTTGGAAAATCAAAAAAAGCCTTACCTCAAAAAAAGTTACACATGCCTTTACCTGAGGTAAATTACCCCCAAAAAACTAAAAGAGGCTGAATAAAGAAATCTTAAGCACTTTGTCCATTACAAAATGGTCATAATGCATTCAGAGGCAGATACATATTCTAACTTAGGGGGCAAGTGCACCCCTAGGAATTATGCCCCTTTAATTTTATAATTCATCCCCCATTGTTTAAACACATTTGCACCCCGACCATTGTACTTCTATAACCACTAAGTAAACATGTACCTCCATTGAGTTTAATTATTATATTTTAATTTTTGGGTAAAATAGTCATAATCCATTCAGGGGCATATACATATTCTAACTTAGGGGGCAAGTGCACGCCTACGAATTTGAAAATTAAATTTGTGGCCCTTTAATTTTAGAATTTGCCCCCCATTGTTTAAACATATTTGCACCCCGACCATTTTGCTTAACCAGTAAACAAACATGTAGCTCACTTGAGATTAATTATTATATTTTAATTTTTGGGAAAAAATAGATACAAATAGTCCGCCCTCTAATAAAGTTTTTCTGGATCTGCTATTGAATGCATTAATGTGTATTACTCGTGTTTCTTGGTAAGAAAATATGTATGCAGCTAGCTAACCAAGTTAACACAATCACTAGATTTTAATAACTCATATAAAATGTCCATAAAACTGAGAAATTTTGACAAGACATCATTCAGATCAATGGTATCGACAAATATAACTTACCTCAGAAGAAGTATACATACTCTTACCAAGCACAAGTTTTTGTGCTTGGTAGTGAGGTGGTTCATTCTCATTCATTCATTTAAATGGGGGACCTCATTTACATGGGTTGGAGAATGGATGAGAATGAGATACCTCACTACCAAGCACAAAATTTATGTTTAGTATCAAGTTCCTATATATATATATATATATATATATATATATATATATATATATATATATATATATATATATATATAGAGAGAGAGAGAAACAAGGCTCCTATAAACTTAAGTTGATAGGGAGGAGTGTCCACCAACTTTATATCCATTAATCTTGCCTTGGGATCCGTGAAATCAAGATATGCACAAATCTCAAAGGTGGGCTTTATATCTTTCACGGATCCCAAGGCAACATCAATGGATAGAAAAGTTGGTGGATGACTATTCCCTATCAACTTAAGTTTATGAGCTTTATATATATATATATATATATATATATATATATATATATATATATATATATATATATATATATATATAAGCAATATGGAGGAACTTGGTACCAAGTACTAGTTTTTGTGCTTGGTAATGAGGTGGTTCATTCCCATCTATTCATTCAAATGGGAAACCACATTCACATGGGTTGGAGAATGGATGAGAATGAGATACCTCACTACCAAACACAAAATATATGTTTAGTATCAAGTTCCTATATATATATATATATATATATATATATATATATATATATATATATATATATATAGGTATACACCCACATGAGTTTTGAAGTATTTACCCTTCAAAAAGTTTCGAAGCGAGTTTCAAAAAAGCTTTTTCAAACATTGCTCTTACCACAAATAACTAAAGGGCACATAATCCCCCTCTTTACACTTTCAATTGCACTTAAGCACCCCTCAACTCATTTAGTAGAACTCAGCACCCCCATATTGCAATTTTTAGAAAGATAAATTGCAAGTAACGCCCCTCTTTCTCATGAATTGACGGGATCTAAGTGTTCGTAATGAGTTGACGGATGTTTACTGCTACTAAATGTATAAACATAGTGGTTACATTTACCCAATCCTAAAAGAGGATGAACGAAGAAATTTTTAGCACTTTGTCTTAACAAATTGATCATAATGCTTTAATGGGTATTATCTGTGTTTTTGGGTAAGAAAACACGTAGGCAGGTAGCTAGCCAAGTTAACCTAATAACTTGATTTCAAGAACTTGTACAGTATGTTCACTTGTATAGTAATTTTAGACAAGACATCATTCTGCACAAAGTATCAACAAGTGTCACTTCTCGAAAGTAAAAATGCTCAATCGGTAGAGTAAGATTAGCATGTTATATGTTAGGCCTCAAGTTATGCTTCGCCGATGAAGGGCGTGGTAATTGATTGAAAAATTTTATCTCTCTTCCCAGGATCGCTTCATCTTCTTCGACAACCGTTGATCTGTGGTTGTGGGGTGTGAACTCTGACCTAAATATTAAAAAGAAAAAAAACCCAACAACCAGCTCTCCTGCTAAAACCCTAAAATTGAAGTGAGTTACATATATGGGTCTTCAAGTTATGTCAACATGAACCCCCAAATTAGCCTCTTGATTCCAAGTATCACAACCAATCAATTCAAATCCACAGGCCCAAGGGATAATCGAAAAAGAAAGGAGTTTGCATATAAATTTCTATATTATTAGAGACAAAAGTCTGATGAGAACAATGAATGAACAGTTAACGGAGAAAATTGAAATTTTGAAGGCTAAAGTTCCAAACAAAATTACCCATGGAGGAAAAAGAGTCGCCTTGCTCCTCGTTTGCCTGCAGAATTTGGTCAATAACTTTGAAACGCATAAGAAATTTATGGGGCAGAAATTCACATAAACTTCCAAATGTTGGGCCCATTTTGAGACAACACCATAAATAAACCCGCAAATGTGTCAGCCAAGCTTTTGGGGAGTTGCCTGACATTTACCCAAATTTTTTCCTTACTAGAAAAGAGAGGAGAATTTTGAGGTGTTTTTCTTTTTTTGTTTTTTTTAAGAGAGAGAATCATTTTTTAAGCCTAATTGAGTCATTGGTATTTATATATCTCAATGTTTTCTTGTTTTTGTAGTTATACATCCGTGTTATTTCCTAGATAACGAGATCAAATAATCGCTTTATAAGTACTAGTATTTTAGCTCGTGCTAAGCACGATCTTATCACAATTCACCAACATTTCGTCTTATTCTAATCACTCGTTTCCCAATAAAATATAAAAAATACAGTGATATATCTCCCTTTCTGAAGCACGTAACCCCTCCCCCCCGCCCCCCAACCGATTGAGGTTTGAAAATATATCATTGCCCGGAAATCACGATAAAGTTAAAAATTAAAAGATAATAAATCATAATTAAATCATATTAATAAATATGGTAGGCGTGCTAGTTATATTTATGGGATAAATAATTTTAATTGGTAGTTAATTTTTATGAATTTTCTTATATCTAATGTAATTTTCATTTTATCTATTTATAGGTTATTTTAAATGGATAAGGCAACTCAAAACAATTCCAAGAGCACTAAAAATACATTTAGTACAACAAAACTGACTTTTGTCTTATTAGTTGTAGTTTTGTATGATGTTTACTTTATGTTTAATTGTACATGTCTTTTTTCTATTTATTTTTGCAATAATATGAATGTATAGTCATGTATTTACTAATTTTATTATTGTATGCCTATTTCATTTGATTTCTAAGACCTATATTATATCCAAATAAACTTGATTGAATTTATTGTAATTTTTCCAACTAAAAAAGTTAACTTAGAAGTTTTCTTAGTTCAAATCTAAGTAGGTCAAATTTATGTTTATCTAGTAAGCTTTTGATATTTGCTATATATCATAAAAGAATCCACTAATTTTGTACGATTGTTATGAGATATCGGTTAGATTTTTGTTATGAAACATCAATTATAAAAAGCAAACAAATAAAATAACTATAGTAAAGTGAAATATTTAAAGACTTTAATCAAGTGGAGATTCTCACCTAGAGTTAAATCAAGAAAAGAGGCTCAATTTATAATTCTAAAACACATTTTGTTGAATTCTAAAAATATAAATAAAATAATTATCATAAAGTAGAATATTTAGAAACTTTCATTAAGTAGAGATTCATTAATAAGTGAGAATAAAATTTAGGATAATAAAAATTTAATAGAAACAAACCTAATTGATTGAAATTGAGGATAAAAATTGGATATTAGTTAATAAAACTAAATAAATTCAGTAAAAGTTAGATTTTTGAAATAAAATCAATCAAGAAATCCTACCCAAATAGTTCCCAAATAATTTAAATCTCTAAAAATTCATCCTCTTTATTTTTCCAATTAATTTATTTTAAGGCGTGATACAATTATATTGTATTAAAATGGTATGATATAAAATAAAGAAAAGTAAAATAAATATCATGAGTTTTCAAAAGCAAGAGAAGAGCCCCAATTGCAAATATCTCTTGATCCTAAAAATCCAAAAAAATCAATAGTTAGAAAAACAAAGGCAAAACTATTAAGAATTCATGAAAAGAGCAAAAATTATAGCTTATAGGTATTATTTGAACTCGTCAAAGGATTATCCTAAAACAATTAATATAAAAATTGTTAAAATTTTATGAAAAGAGTAAAAATTATTTTCGAAGAAAAAATATAATTTTAGAAGAATAGTTGATGACTCGTCAAGTGTAGAGATAAAGAAAAATGGGGTTGAGAGTGATTTTGTTCCTTTAGGATTATTTTAAAGAATATTTATTTTACTAATATTTTTAAAATAATTGTCAAATTCAAATAATTAACAATTTACAAAATATTTCAATTTACATAAATATTTAGTTTTGAAATTATAAATATAACAAATTAGTTAACAAACTAAATTGTTTTTAAATTTAAAAGAGGGGAACGGTTTTTTATAAGATAAAAATCTATTTTCAATAATTATATTACCAATAGTAAATTTATAATTTAAAAACAATATTAACAAAAGGTACCTAGAATATATGACATTAATTATTAAGTTATATGTTATATAATTATATGTTATAAAATCTGAAAATAACAAGTAAATTAAATATTAAAATTTACAGAATATCCTATATTAATTATGCTTCTTTATATTTTATCTAATTATATATTATTTTGAATAAAATCTGAAAATAAGCTCATATTTAAGCTATATGATCTTTTCAAATTATTTAAAATTTAAAAATAGAGGGAAATAAAAGTTTAAACGTATGTAATATATCTTAAAGATAATGAAATATGGGTAAATCAAATTTTAAATTTTCCTTCTATAGGACAATGAAAATTTAGATATATGCAGGATATTCAAATTTTACATCTATAAGATATCTTATTTATATATTTTCTATGTTACAAAATCTAAAAATAACGGGTAAATCAAATCATAAAAATTCAGGAATATCCTATATTAATTATGATTATGTTATATTTTATAAATGCAAGATATCTTAAAGATAATGAAATATGGGTAAATCAAATCCTTAAAATTTTGGGAATATCCTATATTAATTATGCTTCTTTATATTTTATCTAATTATATATTATTTTGAATAAAATCTGAAAATAACAGGTAAATTAAATATTAAAATTTACAGAATATCCTATATTAATTATGCTTCTTTATATTTTATCTAATTATATATTATTTTGAATAAAATCTGAAAATAAGCTCATATTTAAGCTATATGATCTTTTCAAATTATTTAAAATTTAATAGATTTACTTACCAAAACAAATTTGACAATAATCTAACATATATGGGAGACTTATATTTTTGTAAATAAGAAAACATTATGGAAGCTAGTATTTGATTAGATCTCAAGTCAACTATAGTATCTTGATTAAGTTATCAAAACCAATTTGCCATATAATATAGTTACCATATCCATTTAAAATTTAAAAATAGAGGGAAATAAAAGTTTAAACGTATGTAATATATCTTAAAGATAATGAAATATGGGTAAATCATATTTTTAAATTTTACTTCTATCGGATAATAAAAATTCAGATATATATGGGATCTGTAAATAAATTTTATATCTATAAGATATCTTATTTATATATTTTTCTATGTTACAAAATCTAAAAATAACGGGTAAATCAAATCATAAAAATTCAGGAATATCCTATATTAATTATGATTATGTTATATTTTATAAATGCAAGATATCTTAAAGATAATGAAATATGGGTAAATCAAATTTTAAATTTTCCTTCTATAGGACAATGAAAATTTAGATATATGCAGGATATTCAAATTTTACATCTATAAGATATCTTATTTTTATATGTTCTGAAATCGGTAAAGAACGGGTAAATCAAATCCTTAAAATTTTGGGAATATCCTATATTAATTATGATTATGTTATATTTTATAAAATTATATATGTTATAAAATAAAGTGTAAATCAAATCTTAAAATTTCAGGAATATATGATATTAATTATAATTTTGTTATATTTTATATAATTATATGTTATAAAATCTGAAAATAACAGGTAAATCAAATGTCAAAAATTAGAGAATATCCGGTGATAATTATGCTTATGTTATATTTTATATAATTATATATTTTTTTGTATAAAATGTAAAAATAAGCAGAGATTAAGATACATGATCTTTTCAAATTTATTTATAAATTAAGTTTTAATTTAAATAATTTATAAATTAAACAGAATATTCGAGCTCAATTACATTGAATCAGTTATTGAAAATTAAACACATAATTTCATATTTCAGAAAAATTAAAAAATAATAAAAGAATCAAAAATCATAATAATTAAATTAAATTATTAATTAATAAAAATATTAATAATTTTGGAATAAATGATATTTTTGTTTAATATTCACATTTTAAATACCAAAATTATATATATTGGTTAAAATATATAAAATTTAAAATCAAAATTTATGAATAATATCCTATTTTCATAAAACAATTAAGGAGGTATTTATTTTATTGAATCAATAATTGAAATATTTATTTTATATTAATTATTAACGAATCAATCATTGATAATTATACCTATAAGTTCATATTTTAGGAAAATATTAAAAATTCAAAATTCAAAAATCACAATAATCAAATAAAATAAAATTTTCAGAAATATCTAAAATTTAAAATATGGTTATTATGTAATTTATGAAAAAATAATTTTGGGATAAACTAATATTTTGAGTAAAATTAGATTGAATTTTGGTAATTTGAATAACATAAATTTGGTAATTTTGGGATAATCTAAAAATAGTATTAAATTTGATAACATAAGTTTGGTAATTTGAAATTTATTGAAATTTTGGTCTGTAAAATATTTTATTTCAATTCACCAACATTTCGTCTTATTCTAATCACTCGTTTCCCAATAAAAATTAAAAACCTAACTATAAGATATAAAAAATATTAAGCATATTAAAATAAAAATAAATATTCAACAGTTGTAGAATAATTACCCTGAATTGTTTTCTCTAAGCAACAAAAGCACCATAGGTTGACGATAAAAATCGAGATTTTTTCACGAGTAATTTTTAGAGAAGAATTAAAACTGCAAAAAATATTAAACAAATTAAAATATAAAAATAAATATTTGATGGTTGTAGAATAAATACCTTAATTTTTTCCAAGCAACAAATGCGTTGTGGGTTGAAGATAATAAATCATAATTAAAATATTAATAATTTTGGAATAAATGATATTTTTGTTTAATATTCACATTTTAAATACCAAAATTATATATATTGGTTAAAATATATAAAATTTAAAATATGGTTATTATGTAATTTATGAAAAAATAATTTTGGGATAAACTAATATTTTGAGTAAAATTAGATTGAATTTTGGTAATTTGAATAACATAAATTTGGTAATTTGATTATTTTTAAAATTTTGGTATTATTTAATCTAAAAATAGTATTAAATTTGGTATAAAAGTAAAATTTTAGAAGTATTTAAAATTAAAAACCCTAAAATTAAAACTAATATCAGAAAATTAATTTCATAATTGTTGTTTTGGAGAAATTTCAGAATTAATTTATTTTTAAATTGGTACTTTATTTGGAATAAGGTGAAAAATAGGAACACGACCTAAATTTTGTAATTTAATTAAAGGTATATGTTTAAAAAATAAAAATTTCAGATGACGATTTTAAAATTTAATATTTTTATTCTAATATATTCAATAAATCAAGCCTATAAATTTGAAATGAAAATCAGAGTTTTTTTCCCTATAGTAATTTTTTCCCAATAAAAATTAAAACATAACTATAAGATATAAAAAATATTAAGCATATTAAAATAAAAATAAATATTCAACAGTTGTAGAATAATTACCCTGAATTGTTTTCTCTAAGCAACAAAAGCACCATAGGTTGACGATAAAAATCGAGATTTTTTCACAGAGTAATTTTTAGAGAAGAATTAAAACTGCAAAAAATATTAAACAAATTAAAATATAAAAATAAATATTTGATGGTTGTAGAATAAATACCTTAATTTTTTCCAAGCAACAAATGCGTTGTGGGTTGAAGATAATAAATCGAGAGGTTTTAGGAGTAATATTTTCAGAAGAATTAGAACCGCGACTATTATATATAAAAAATATTAATTAAATATATTAAAATAAAATAACTATAGTAAAGTGAAATATTTAAAATTAAAACAAGGAAAATTCAAATTAATTTTGTAGCATCAATTTGGTAATTTGATTATTTTTAAAATTTTGGTATTATTTAATCTAAAAATAGTATTAAATTTGGTATAAAAGTAAAATTTTAGAAGTATTTAAAATTAAAAACCCTAAAATTAAAACTAATATCAGAAAATTAATTTCATAATTGTTGTTTTGGAGAAATTTCAGAATTAATTTATTTTTAAATTGGTACTTTATTTGGAATAAGGTGAAAAATAGGAACACGACCTAAATTTTGTAATTTAATTAAAGGTATATGTTTAAAAAATAAAAATTTCAGATGACAATTTTAAAATTTAATATTTTTATTCTAATATATTCAATAAATCAAGCCTATAAATTTGAAATGAAAATCAGAGTTTTTTTCCCTATAGTAATTTTTTCCCAATAAAAATTAAAACAAGGAAAATTCAAATTAATTTTGTAGCATCAATTTGGTAATTTGATTATTTTTAAAATTTTGGTATTATTTAATCTAAAAATAGTATTAAATTTGGTATAAAAGTAAAATTTTAGAAGTATTTAAAATTAAAAACCCTAAAATTAAAACTAATATCAGAAAATTAATTTCATAATTGTTGTTTTGGAGAAATTTCAGAATTAATTTATTTTTAAATTGGTATTTTATTTGGAATAAGGTGAAAAATAGGAACACGACCTAAATTTTGTAATTTAATTAAAGGTATATGTTTAAAAAATAAAAATTTCAGATGACAATTTTAAAATTTAATATTTTTATTCTAATATATTCAATAAATCAAGCCTATAAATTTGAAATGAAAATCAGAGTTTTTTTCCCTATAGTAATTTTTTCCCAATAAAAATTAAAACAAGGAAAATTCAAATTAATTTTGTAGCATCAATTTGGTAATTTGAAATTTATTGAAATTTTGGTCTGTAAAATATTTTATTTCAGTAGTATTTAAAAATCCAAAATTTAAAATTAATATCAAAAAGTTTGAAAATAAAATCATATTTAAGCTATATGATCTTTTCAAATTATTTAAAATTTAATATATTTACTTACCAAAACAAATTTGACAAATAATCTAACATATATGGGAGACTTATATTTTTGTAAATAAGAAAACATTATGGAAGCTAGTATTTGATTAGATCTCAAGTCAACTATAGTATCTTGATTAAGTTATCAAAACCAATTTGCCATATAATATAGTTACCATATCCATTTAAAATTTAAAAATAGAGGGAAATAAAAGTTTAAACGTATGTAATATATCTTAAAGATAATGAAATATGGGTAAATCATATTTTTAAAATTTACTTCTATCAGATAATAAAAATTCAGATATATGTGGGATCTGTAAATAAATTTTACATCTATAAGATATCTTATTTATATATTTTCTATGTTACAAAATCTAAAAATAACGGGTAAATCAAATCATAAAAATTCAGGAATATCCTATATTAATTATGATTATGTTATATTTTATAAATGCAAGATATCTTAAAGATAATGAAATATGGGTAAATCATATTTTTAAATTTTTCTTCTATAAGACAATGAAAATTTAGATATATGCAGGATATTCAAATTTTACATCTATAAGATATCTTATTTATATAATTTTATATATCTTTTATATGTTACTAAATCGGTAAAGAACGGTAAATCAAATCCTTAAAATTTTGGGAATATCCTATATTAATTATGATTATGTTATATTTTATAAAATTATATATGCTATAAAATAAAGTTTAAAATCAAATCTTAAAATTTCAGGAATATATGATATTAATTATAATTTTGTTATATTTTATATAATTATATGTTATAAAATCTGAAAAATAACAGGTAAATCAAATGTCAAAAATTAGAGAATATCCGGTGATAATTATGCTTATGTTATATTTTATATAATTATATATTTGTTTTGTATAAAATGTAAAAATAAGCAGAGATTAAGATACATGATCTTTTCAAATTTATTTATAAATTAAGTTTTAATTTAAATAATTTATAAATTAAACAGAATATTCGAGCTCAATTACATTGAATCAGTTATTGAAAATTAAACACATAATTTCATATTTCAGAAAAATTAAAAAATAATAAAAGAATCAAAAATCATAATAATTAAATTAAATTATTAATTAATAAAAATATTAATAATTTTGGAATAAATGATATTTTTGTTTAATATTCACATTTTAAATACCAAAATTATATATATTGGTTAAAATATATAAAATTTAAAATCAAAATTTATGAATAATATCCTATTTTCATAAAACAATTAAGGAGGTATTTATTTTATTGAATCAATAATTGAAATATTTATTTTATATTAATTATTAACGAATCAATCATTGATAATTATACCTATAAGTTCATATTTTAGGAAAAGATTAAAAATTCAAAATTCAAAAATCACAATAATCAAATAAAATAAAATTTTCAGAAATATCTAAAATTTAAAATATGGTTATTATGTAATTTATGAAAAAATAATTTTGGGATAAACTAATATTTTGAGTAAAATTAGATTGAATTTTGGTAATTTGAATAACATAAATTTGGTAATTTTGGGATAATCTAAAAATAGTATTAAATTTGATAACATAAGTTTGGTAATTTGAAATTTATTGAAATTTTGGTCTGTAAAATATTTTATTTCAGTAGTATTTAAAAATCCAAAATTTAAAATTAATATCAAAAATTTTGAAAATAAAAATCTACTTATAAAAATAATTTTTATGAAATATTTAAAAATTAAAACAAGGAAAATTCAAATTAATTTTGTAGCATCAATTTGGTAATTTGATTATTTTTAAAATTTTGGTATATTTTATATAATTATATGTTATAAAATCTGAAAAATAACAGGTAAATCAAATGTCAAAAATTAGAGAATATCCGGTGATAATTATGCTTATGTTATATTTTATATAATTATATATTTTTTTGTATAAAATGTAAAAATAAGCAGAGATTAAGATACATGATCTTTTCAAATTTATTTATAAATTAAGTTTTAGTTTAAATAATTTATAAATTAAACAGAATATTCGAGCTCAATTACATTGAATCAGTTATTGAAAATTAAACACATAATTTCATATTTCAGAAAAATTAAAAAATAATAAAAGAATCAAAAATCATAATAATTAAATTAAATTATTAATTAATAAAAATATTAATAATTTTGGAATAAAATGATATTTTTGTTTAATATTCACATTTTAAATACCAAAATTATATATATTGGTTAAAATATATAAAATTTAAAATCAAAATTTATGAATAATATCCTATTTTCATAAAACAATTAAGGAGGTATTTATTTTATTTTTAATTATAATACTTGATAAAAATATGTATTAAATTCATATAAATTTGTAAAAAGATAGATAGCAATCTTAGATCCACAATGAACTATGCATACTTAAATACTAAATAGCCAAAATAATAACTAACAATGTTATAGAAAGCTTAGGTGTCGGTTGATGTCTAAGCGGTTTCTTTCTTCATTTCGGTGGTGGTCGAGGAGGTTTTGTTGAAGGTCGGAGGAGGTAGTGGAGATGTTCATATTTGAAGATTAAAGGAGTTTGGAGGAGGTTGGAGGATGTGGAGGCTGAAAATCACGATCAAGGCCTAAATGATGCGATCCACGTGGCGGACAATGCTCCCCTAAACACTCTCAAAATCTAGGTGGGCGACCTAGGTACCGCCTAGGCTAGGCACTAGTTAGGCGATTTAGGTACCGCCTAGGCTAGGCACTAGTTAGGCGATTTAGGTACCGCCTAGGCTAGGCACTAGTTAGGCGATTTAGGTACCGCCTAGGCTAGGCACTAGTTAGGCGATTTAGGTACCGCCTAGGCTAGGCACTAGTTAGGCGATTTAGGTACCGCCTAGGCTAGGCACTAGTTAGGCGATTTAGGTACCGCCTAGGCTAGGCACTAGTTAGGCGATTTAGGTACCGCCTAGGCTAGGCACTAGTTAGGCGATTTAGGTACCGCCTAGGCTAGGCACTAGTTAGGCGATTTAGGTACCGCCTAGGCTAGGCACTAGTTAGGCGATTTAGGTACCGCCTAGGCTAGGCACTAGTTAGGCGATTTAGGTACCGCCTAGGCTAGGCACTAGTTAGGCGATTTAGGTACCGCCTAGGCTAGGCACTAGTTAGGCGATTTAGGTACCGCCTAGGCTAGGCACTAGTTAGGCGATTTAGGTACCGCCTAGGCTAGGCACTAGTTAGGCGATTTAGGTACCGCCTAGGCTAGGCACTAGTTAGGCGATTTAGGTACCGCCTAGGCTAGGCACTAGTTAGGCGATTTAGGTACCGCCTAGGCTAGGCACTAGTTAGGCGATTTAGGTACCGCCTAGGCTAGGCACTAGTTAGGCGATTTAGGTACCGCCTAGGCTAGGCACTAGTTAGGCGATTTAGGTACCGCCTAGGCTAGGCACTAGTTAGGCGATTTAGGTACCGCCTAGGCTAGGCACTAGTTAGGCGATTTAGGTAATTTGAATAACATAAATTTGGTAATTTTGGGATAATCTAAAAATAGTATTAAATTTGATAACATAAGTTTGGTAATTTGAAATTTATTGAAATTTTGGTCTGTAAAATATTTTATTTCAGTAGTATTTAAAAATCCAAAATTTAAAATTAATATCAAAAAGTTTGAAAATAAAAATCTACTTATAAAAATAATTTTTATGAAATATTTAAAATTAAAACAAGGAAAATTCAAATTAATTTTGTAGCATCAATTTGGTAATTTGATTATTTTTAAAATTTTGGTATTATTTAATCTAAAAATAGTATTAAATTTGGTATAAAAGTAAAATTTTAGAAGTATTTAAAATTAAAAACCCTAAAATTAAAACTAATATCAGAAAATTAATTTCATAATTGTTGTTTTGGAGAAATTTCAGAATTAATTTATTTTTAAATTGGTACTTTATTTGGAATAAGGTGAAAAATAGGAACACGACCTAAATTTTGTAATTTAATTAAAGGTATATGTTTAAAAAATAAAAATTTCAGATGACAATTTTAAAATTTAATATTTTTATATTTAATTGTTGCATTTTTAATTTATCTCGGGTAAACATTCTTGTAGGAAAACAAATTGGCGATTTTTCTTCAACCCACGGTGTTTTTGTTCTTGGAGAAAATAATTCAGGTATTTAATATACCTTTATCATGTTTATTTATTTTATTTTAATTTGTGTAGTATTTTTCAATTTTAATTGTTATCAAAAATATTATTTTTGGGATCTTGAGTTTTAATTTTGAAAAATAATTCTCAGATATTTTATCTACAATCTAAGGCACTTTTACTTGGAGAAAGATTATTGGTATTTATTCTACAACCCTTGAATAGTTATTTTAATTTTTAATTTTATGTTAATACTTGGGGAAAAAGAATCTCGATTTTTATCTTCAACCCATGGTTCTTATATTGCTTGGAGGAAAATAATCGGTATTTAATCTACCCTCGTGCAATATAATTTTTATTTTGATTTGTGTAGTATTTTTCAATTTTAATTGTTATCGAAAAATATTATTTTTGGGATCTTGAGTTTTAATTTTGAAAAATAATTCTCAGATATTTTATCTACAATCTAAGGCACTTTTACTTGGAGAAAGATTAATCATGTCTTAATTCTACAACACTCGAATAATTATTTTTAATTTAACATATTTAATATTTTTATATTTAATTGTTGCATTTTTAATTTATCTCGGGTAAACATTCTTGTAGGAAAACAAATTGGCGATTTTTCTTCAACCCACGGTGTTTTTGTTCTTGGAGAAAATAATTCAGGTATTTAATATACCTTTATCATGTTTATTTATTTTATTTTAATTTGTGTAGTATTTTTCAATTTTAATTGTTATCGAAAAATATTATTTTTGGGATCTTGAGTTTTAATTTTGAAAAATAATTCTCAGATATTTTATCTACGATCCAAGACTCTTACTTGGAGAAAGATTATTGGTATTTATTCTACAACCCTTGAATAGTTATTTTAATTTTTATATGTTTAACTAGTATTTTTATATATATAATATTTGCGATTTTAATTTTTATATGTTTAATTATTATTTTTATATCAATTAGTTGTTGTTTAATTTTTCCTCGAAAAATAATTCTCAGATATTTTATCTACGATCCAAGACTCTTACTTGGAGAAAGATTATTGGTATTTATTCTACAACCCTTGAATAGTTATTTTAATTTTTATATGTTTAATTATTATTTTTATATCAATTAGTTGTTGTTTAATTTTTCCTCGAAAAATAATTCTCAGATATTTTATCTACGATCCAAGACTCTTACTTGGAGAAAGATTAATCATGTCTTAATTCTACAACACTCGAATAATTATTTTTAATTTAACATATTTAATATTTTTATATTTAATTGTTGCATTTTTAATTTATCTCGGGTAAACATTCTTGTAGGAAAACAAATTGGCGATTTTTCTTCAACCCACGGTGTTTTTGTTCTTGGAGAAAATAATTCAGGTATTTAATATACCTTTATCATGTTTATTTATTTTATTTTAATTTGTGTAGTATTTTTCAATTTTAATTGTTATCAAAAATATTATTTTGTTGGGATCTTGAGTTTTAATTTCAAGAAACAATTCTCAGATATTTTATCTACAATCTAAGGCACTTTTACTTGGAGAAAGATTAATCATGTCTTAATTCTACAACACTCGAATAATTATTTTTAATTTAACATATTTAATATTTTTATATTTAATTGTTGCATTTTTAATTTATCTCGGGTAAACATTCTTGTAGGAAAACAAATTGGCGATTTTTCTTCAACCCACGGTGTTTTTGTTCTTGGAGAAAATAATTCAGGTATTTAATATACCTTTATCATGTTTATTTATTTTATTTTAATTTGTGTAGTATTTTTCAATATCTTTAGTAACTAATTCAAATCACAAATAATATCAAATCCCCATAATCTCATTCAGCTTCTTTTTAAAATAAAAGAAAATAATTCGGTATTTAATCTACCCTCGTGCAATATAATTTTTATTTTGATTTGTGTAGTATTTTTCAATTTTAATTGTTATCAAAAATATTATTTTTGGGATCTTGAGTTTTAATTTTGAAAAATAATTCTCAGATATTTTATCTACGATCCAAGACTCTTACTTGGAGAAAGATTAATCATGTCTTAATTCTACAACACTCGAATAATTATTTTAATTAGAAATATTTCTGAAATAATACCACAATTAAAATAAATTTCAAATTATCAAATTAATATTACCAAATATAATTTACCAATTTAAACTACCAAATCTTATTGTAATTTAACTACCTAACTTAGATCGTGTTCAAAAATTTTCAAATTATTTCAAATTATTTTAAATTATTATAATTCAAAATATATCGAATTAATACCAAAATTTTAGTAAATCTTACCAAATACAAGTTACCAATTTAAACTACCAAATATTACTTTAATTTAGCTGCCTAATTTAGGTCATGTTCACAAATTTTAAATTATTTCAAATTATTTCAAATTATTTCAAATTATTTCAAATTATTTTAAATTATTATAATTCAAAATATATCGAATTAATACCAAAATTTTAGTAAATCTTACCAAATACAAGTTAGGGATTGCAACTACTAAGTCTTACTTTAATTTAACTACCTAATTTAGATCGTGTTCAAAAATTTTCAAATTATTTTAATTAGAAATATTTCTGAAATAATACCACAATTAAAATAAATTTCAAATTATCAAATTAATATTACCAAATATAATTTACCAATTTAAACTACCAAATCTTACTTTAATTTAGCTGCCTAATTTAGGTCATGTTCACAAATTTTAAATTATTATAATTCAAAATATATCGAATTAATACCAAAATTTTAGCAAAGTTCAAATTACCAATTTAATCTTACCAAATACAAGTTACCAATTTAAACTACCAAATATTACTTTAATTTAACTACCTAACTTAGATCGTGTTCAAAAATTTTCAAATTATTTTAAATTATTATAATTCAAAATATATCGAATTAATACCAAAATTTTAGTAAATCTTACCAAATACAAGTTACCAATTTAAACTACCAAATATTACTTTAATTTAGCTGCCTAATTTAGGTCATGTTCACAAATTTTAAATTATTATAATTCAAAATATATCGAATTAATACCAAAATTTTAGTAAATTTTAAATTTCCAAATTAATCTTACAAAATACAAGTTACCAATTTAAACTACCAAATATTACTTTAATTTAACTACCTAACTTAGATCGTGTTCAAAAATTTTCAAATTATTTCAAATTATTTCAAATTATTTCAAATTATTTCAAATTATTTTAAATTATTTCAAATTATTTTAAATTATTTCAAATTATTTCAAATTATTTCAAATTATTTCAAATTATTTCAAATTATTTCAAATTATTTCAAATTATTTCAAATTATTTTAAATTATTTCAAATTATTTCAAATTATTTTAAATTATTATAATTCAAAATATATCGAATTAATACCAAAATTTTAGTAAATCTTACCAAATACAAGTTACCAATTTAAACTACCAAATCTTATTGTAATTTAACTACCTAATTTAGATCGTGTTCAAAAATTTTCAAATTATTTCAAATTATTTTAAATTATTTCAAATTATTTTAATTTAACATATTTAATATTTTTATATTTAATTGTTGCATTTTTAATTTATCTCGGGTAAACATTCTTGTAGGAAAACAAATTGGCGATTTTTCTTCAACCCACGGTGTTTTTGTTCTTGGAGAAAATAATTCAGGTATTTAATATACCTTTATCATGTTTATTTATTTTTATTTTAATATGTTTCATATTTTTTATATCTAATAGTTATTTTCAATCATAATTGATGCATATTTTGATTCAATTTTTAGACTTGATTTATTGAATATGTTATAATAAAATATATTGTTTTTTTCAATAACAATTATAAAATATATTTTCTGATATTAATTTTGAATTTTGGATTTTTTAATTTTATAAATTTGTGAATGTATATTAAATTCAAAATTATTCATGTAAATCAAGAGTTAGTGAATTCAAATATATAAGAATTGTTGGTGTTTTAAATATGATGACTAAAATTAAATTTTTATAAAGATAGTTTAGTTTCCTAATTTCTAAATTTTAATTTGGATTTTTTCGTTTGAATATTTGTGAAAATATATTTTTGGTTTTAAAATCTTTCTACAGTTAAAATTTTTTCCCAAATAAATTAGTTTCCAAATTTGCAAATTTAATTAACATTTTATTTTTATTTTTAGATAGTTGTGAAAATTTATTTTCATACCAAACAAATTGTGTTAAAAATAAAACTAATTTCATAAAAAGTGAATTAAATAATACCAAAATTTTAGTAAATCTTACCAAATACAAGTTACCAATTTAAACTACCAAATCTTATTGTAATTTAACTACCTAACTTAGATCGTGTTCAAAAATTTTCAAATTATTTTAATTAGAAATATTTCTGAAATAATACCACAATTAAAATAAATTTCAAATTATCAAATTAATATTACCAAATATAATTTACCAATTTAAACTACCAAATCTTATTGTAATTTAACTACCTAATTTAGATCGTGTTCAAAAATTTTCAAATTATTTCAAATTATTTCAAATTATTTTAATTAGAAATATTTCTGAAATAATACCACAATTAAAATAAATTTCAAATTATCAAATTAATATTACCAAATATAATTTACCAATTTAAACTACCAAATATTATTGTAATTTAACTACCTAATTTAGATCGTGTTCAAAAATTTTCAAATTATTTCAAATTATTTCAAATTATTTTAATTAGAAATATTTCTGAAATAATACCACAATTAAAATAAATTTCAAATTATCAAATTAATATTACCAAATATAATTTACCAATTTAAACTACCAAATCTTATTGTAATTTAACTACCTAATTTAGATCGTGTTCAAAAATTTTCAAATTATTTTAAATTATTATAATTCAAAATATATCGAATTAATACCAAAATTTTAGTAAATTTTAAATTTCCAAATTAATCTTACAAAATACAAGTTACCAATTTAAACTACCAAATCTTACTTTAATTTAACTACCTAATTTAGATCGTGTTCAAAAATTTTCAAATTATTTTAATTAGAAATATTTCTGAAATAATACCACAATTAAAATAAATTTCAAATTATCAAATTAATATTACCAAATATAATTTACCAATTTAAACTACCAAATCTTATTGTAATTTAACTACCTAATTTAGATCGTGTTCAAAAATTTTCAAATTATTTTAAATTATTATAATTCAAAATATATCGAATTAATACCAAAATTTTAGCAAAGTTCAAATTACCAATTTAATCTTACCAAATACAAGTTACCAATTTAAACTACCAAATATTACTTTAATTTAACTACCTAATTTAGATCGTGTTCAAAAATTTTCAAATTATTTTAATTAGAAATATTTCTGAAATAATACCACAATTAAAATAAATTTCAAATTATCAAATTAATATTACCAAATATAATTTACCAATTTAAACTACCAAATATTACTTTAATTTAACTACCTAATTTAGATCGTGTTCAAAAATTTTCAAATTATTTTAATTAGAAATATTTCTGAAATAATACCACAATTAAAATAAATTTCAAATTATCAAATTAATATTACCAAATATAATTTACCAATTTAAACTACCAAATCTTATTGTAATTTAACTACCTAACTTAGATCGTGTTCAAAAATTTTCAAATTATTTTAAATTATTTCAAATTATTTCAAATTATTTTAATTAGAAATATTTCTGAAATAATACCACAATTAAAATAAATTTCAAATTATCAAATTAATATTACCAAATATAATTTACCAATTTAAACTACCAAATATTACTTTAATTTAACTACCTAATTTAGATCGTGTTCAAAAATTTTCAAATTATTTCAAATTATTTCAAATTATTTCAAATTATTTCAAATTATTTTAAATTATTATAATTCAAAATATATCGAATTAATACCAAAATTTTAGCAAAGTTCAAATTACCAATTTAATCTTACCAAATACAAGTTACCAATTTAAACTACCAAATCTTATTGTAATTTAACTACCTAATTTAGATCGTGTTCAAAAATTTTCAAATTATTTCAAATTATTTCAAATTATTTTAAATTATTATAATTCAAAATATATCGAATTAATACCAAAATTTTAGCAAAGTTCAAATTACCAATTTAATCTTACCAAATACAAGTTACCAATTTAAACTACCAAATCTTACTTTAATTTAACTACCTAACTTAGATCGTGTTCAAAAATTTTCAAATTATTTCAAATTATTTTAATTAGAAATATTTCTGAAATAATACCAAGGACACCCAAATCAATTCTTCATACTCAAATACAGTGAATTCAAGATGTACAACGGAGAGAAGTTTGGAGATTGTACAATATCTGTCATTTGAAATCATCCAATATATGCAATGGAGAGAGGGCTCAGTTTAAAAGAGAAGACACATCCCGATACCACAAAATGATGGGAAACAAACAGTATCAGTATAGGATTGAAATCATCATCGTCAGCAGCAGCAGCAGCAGCAGATCCCATTATGAGGCATGTACATGTTCTTTAACTGCAGCAGCCTCCAGCTTGAGAAGAGGAGCCATCTCTACCGCCAGATGGCCCTGGGATCCCTCCATATCCAACTTTTATGCCATAAGACTGTCAAGGATATTTACACGAAAACTCAACATGAGCAGCAGGAATAAACAATATAGTTTATGTTATCGTCACCAAGGAACAGTATTTCTATCAAGTAAGATTGGTTGTTTAAGTCATTGAGTAAACCCAACTGTTTTCCATGCAAGATCAACTCATACACTGTCTTGGTAATGCCAAAGTTCAATAACAAAGAAACACATCCTAAAATAAACAGTAGAAAATAACGTAGCACTTGGCTATCATTCGTTCAAAGTCCCAGGTAAAAAGGCATGTATATTCATTGCATATCAGCACCTATTAATCAAAATATATGGTTGAAATCTCAAAAATTCTAGTATAGAACGTACAAAAACAAACAGTGTATGCAAAAAGGATAGAGTTCACAATACTAGCTCAAGCTTATGAAACATATAACTGCCTATGACCAATGTAAGTATGCCAAAAGGAGTTCCATAAAGATTCAATGGTAAATTACACTAAACCCCCGTGAACTTTCTGTGTTTTGCAGTAAACCCCCAGTAACTTTCAAAATCACACTAACCCCCACCCCACCCCAAAAAAAAACCCCAAAAAAACAAACTTTCATAAATCACACTAAACCACCAATAACTTTTAGAATTGCAGAAAACCCCCAACTAGTTTCCGCATTTTGCAGATAACTCCCATAAATTAGAACCAAAAGACAATTAAAAAAACATTTTGAAGGACAATTTTTGCAAAACAACAAACAAAAAAAACTAGGGTTTGGGACACTAACATGGGTGCAAGCAAGAAGAAAACGAATGACAAAAACAAGAGATTTATGATTATAGGGTCCAAAATATAAAAAGATCATAATGTCATTTATTTTTAATAATATAAGGGGTATTTTGGCCTTTTAAGTCACTTCTGTTGCATGTGCCACATTAGATGTAACAGTGTTAACTTTGGGGTTTTAAAAGTTATTGGGGTTTAGTGTGATTTTGAAAATTATTAGGGTTTACTGCAAAATGCTGAAGTTCAGGGGTTTAGTGTAATTACAAGATTCAATGTAAACATATGCAGCAGCATGAACTATTGGAAAGACCTTTATCCTATGGAAATTAAACTCCAATTAGTCCACAAGATAATCATATTGCTTGCAGATGCTAATGCTCAGGAATCTCCTATAAAGTAAGTTTAATGACAAGACATTTTGACACAATCAATGTTACGGAGGCTAGGCGGACTAGGCGTTTGAGCCAGCCACAAGCGCCCTGAGGCAAATATGCCTAGGCAAGCGTTTATTTATTTTTAAATTATTTAATTATAATACTTGATAAAAATATGTATTAAATTCATATAAATTTGTAAAAAGATAGATAGCAATCTTAGATCCACAATGAACTATGCATACTTAAATACTAAATAGCCAAAATAATAACTAACAATGTTATAGAAGTTAGAGGCCTCGTTGGACCCGACGCTAGAGCCCGAGAGATTTTCTTTTATTTTTTTAATTATAATAATGATAATAAATGTCAATGTTATAGAAAGCTTAGGTGTCGGTTGATGTCTAAACGGTTTCTTTCTTCATTTCGGTGGTGGTCGAGGAGGTTTTGTTGAAGGTCGGGAGGAGGTAGTGGAGATGTTCATATTTGAAGATTAAAGGAGTTTGGAGGAGGTTGGAGGATGTGGAGGTCGGCACAGAAAATCACGATCAAGGCCTAAATGATGCGATCCAATGGCGAGACAATGCTCCCTAAACACTCTCAAAATCTAGGTGGGCGACCTAGGTACCGCCTAGGCTAGGCACTAGTTAGGCGATTTAGGTGCCTTAGGCTAAGCGTCGCCTAGGCGGACTAAGTGGGAGGCTTTTAACATAGTGGACACAATACAATATGCTACCGTTATAATTTATTTCCATCTAATGGGATTCAATTATTGTTCCTAACGTAGCATAAGGAAAGAAACCTACAAAATAAACACCATGAGGAAACCTAAAACACACAATACTTGGCGCAATGTGTGTCCACACGTGTCAAAAAGCACTGCGGCCTATCTTTCACTAGGATATACATTAAAACAAAACCAAAAGCTAAAAACTCACCAGAACCACCTCATCCTCCTCAAATTTTTTGACACGTATCATATCATCTAAACCATCCATTTTAATTGCCATAATATCTCAACCTTTAATTTAAACACACAC
This sequence comes from Asparagus setaceus, assembly GCA_012295165.1. Classification (NCBI taxonomy): domain Eukaryota; kingdom Viridiplantae; phylum Streptophyta; class Magnoliopsida; order Asparagales; family Asparagaceae; genus Asparagus; species Asparagus setaceus. Next base: position 7,496,338 of record CM022703.1, read on the forward strand.
ACACGCATATATATATATATATATATATATATATATATATATATATATATATATATATATATAGTAAAACCAATTTATAATAAATTAGTGTATCTTTTGCAATATCTTTAGTAACTAATTCAAATCACAAATAATATCAAATCCCCATAATCTCATTCAGCTTCTTTTTAAAATAAAAGAAATTTTTCGATTTTGTATTTTCCGTAAACAAAATATTCACCAAAAAATTCCCTCCATTTTTTGATCTTGAAAAATACATCATGTATTTAATCTAGCCCCATCCAATATTTATTTTATTTTAATTTGTGTATTATTTTTCGATTTTAATTGTTATAGAACTTTTTTATTTCGTCGGTTTAATTCTATAAACTATTCTCCCATATTTTAATTACGACCCAAGGCACTTTTTCTTGGAAATATTATGGTATTTATTATGCAACCTCGATTAGTTATTTCTAATTTTATATGTTTAATTATTATTTTTATATCAATTAGTTGTTGTTTAATTTTTCCTCGAAAAAAATTGCGCATGCAAAAATAATGTCGATTTTTATATCTTCAACCCATGACTTTTTATTGCTTGGAGGAAAATAATTCGGTATTTAATCTACCCCGTCCAATATACTTTTTATTTTAATTTGTGTAGTATTTTTCAATTTTAATTGTTATCGAAAAATATTATTTTTGGGATCTTGAGTTTTAATTTCAAGAAACAATTCTCAGATATTTTATCTACAATCTAAGGCACTTTTACTTGGAGAAAGATTATTCGGTTACTTATTCTACAACCCTTGAATAGTTATTTTAATTTTTATATGTTTAACTAGTATTTTTATATATATAATATTTGCGATTTAATTTTAATTTTATGTTAATACTTAGGGAAAAAGAATCTCGATTTTTATCTTCAACCCATGGTTCTTATATTGCTTGGAGGAAAATAATCCGGTATTTAATCGCCCTCGTGCAATATAATTTTTATTTTGATTTGTGTAGTATTTTTTTGATTTTAATTGTTATCAAAAAACTGCAGCAGCCTCCAGCTTGAGAAGAGGAGCCATCTCTACCGCCAGATGGCCCTGGGATCCCTCCATATCCAACTTTTATGCCATAAGACTGTCAAGGATATTTACACGAAAACTCAACATGAGCAGCAGGAATAAACAATATAGTTTATGTTATCGTCACCAAGGAACAGTATTTCTATCAAGTAAGATTGGTTGTTTAAGTCATTGAGTAAACCCAACTGTTTTCCATGCAAGATCAACTCATACACTGTCTTGGTAATGCCAAAGTTCAATAACAAAGAAACACATCCTAAAATAAACAGTAGAAAATAACGTAGCACTTGGCTATCATTCGTTCAAAGTCCCAGGTAAAAAGGCATGTATATTCATTGCATATCAGCACCTATTAATCAAAATATATGGTTGAAATCTCAAAAATTCTAGTATAGAACGTACAAAAACAAACAGTGTATGCAAAAAGGATAGAGTTCACAATACTAGCTCAAGCTTATGAAACATATAACTGCCTATGACCAATGTAAGTATGCCAAAAGGAGTTCCATAAAGATTCAATGGTAAATTACACTAAACCCCGTGAACTTTCTGTTTTGCAGTAAACCCCAGTAACTTTCAAAATCACACTAACCCCCACCCCACCCCAAAAAAAAACCCCAAAAAAACAAACTTTCATAAATCACACTAAACCACCAATAACTTTTAGAATTGCAGAAAACCCCCAACTAGTTTCCGCATTTTGCAGATAACTCCCATAAATTAGAACCAAAAGACAATTAAAAAAACATTTTGAAGGACAATTTTTGCAAAACAACAAACAAAAAAAACTAGGGTTTGGGACACTAACATGGGTGCAAGTAAGAAGAAAACGAATGACAAAAAAACAAGAGATTTATGATTATAGGGTCCAAAATATAAAAAGATCATAATGTCATTTATTTTTAATAATATAAGGGGTATTTTGGCCTTTTTAAGTCACTTCTGTTGCATGTGCCACATTAGATGTAACAGTGTTAACTTTGGGGGTTTTCTGCAAAAGTTATTGGGGTTTAGTGTGATTTTGAAAATTATTAGGGGTTTACTGCAAAATGCTGAAGTTCACAGGGGTTTAGTGTAATTTACCCAAGATTCAATGTAAACATATGCAGCAGCATGAACTATTGGAAAGACCTTTATCCTATGGAAATTAAACTCCAATTCGTCCACAAGATAATCATATTGCTTGCAGATGCTAATGCTCTGGGAATCTCCTATAAAGTAAGTTTAATGACAAGACATTTTGACACAATCAATGTTACAGGAGGCGCTAGGCGGACTAGGCGTTTGAGCGGCCTTAGCGCTTTAAACGCGTATGCCTAGGCGGCACAGAAGCGTTTTATTTTTAAATTATTTAATTATAATACTTGATAAAAATATGTATTAAATTCATATAAATTTGTAAAAAGATAGATAGCAATCTTAGATCCACAATGAACTATGCATACTTAAATACTAAATAGCCAAAATAATAACTAACAATGTTATAGAAGGTGTTAGGAGGCCTCGGCGTTGGACCCGGCCTAGAGCCCGGAGATTTTCTTTTTATTTTTAATTATAATAATTGATAATAAATGTCAATGTTATAGAAAGCTTAGGTGTCGGTTGATGTCTAAACAGTTTCTTTCTTCATTTCGGTGGTGGTCGAGGAGGTTTTGTTGAAGGTCGGAGGAGGTAGTGGAGATGTTCATATTTGAAGATTAAAGGAGTTTGGAGGAGGTTGGAGGATGTGGAGGCTGCAGCACAGAAAATCACGATCAAGGCCTAAATGATGCAGTCCACGTAAGCAGACAATGCTCCCCTAAACACTCTCAAAATCTAGGTGGGCAGCCTAGGTACCGCCTAGGCGCTAGGCACTAGTTAGGCGATTTAGGTACCGCCTAGGCCTAGGCGTACGCCTAGGCGGACTAGGCGGAGGCTTTTTAACATAGTGGACACAATACAATATGCTACCGTTATAATTTATTTCCATCTAATGGGATTCAATTATTGTTCCTAACGTAGCATAAGGAAAGAAACCTACAAAATAAACACCATGAGGAAACCTAAAACACACAATACTTGACTGCAATGTGTGTCCACACGTGTCAAAAAGCACACTGACGCCTATCTTTCACTAGGATATACATTAAAACAAAACCAAAAGCTAAAAAACTCACCAGAGAATGCCACCTCATCCTCCTCAAATTTTTTTGACACGTATCATATCATCTAAACCATCCATTTTAATTGCCATAATATCTCAACCTTTAATTTAAACACACACACACATATATATATATATATATATATATATATATATATATATATATATATATATATATATATATATAGTAAAACCAATTTATAATAAATTAGTGTATCTTTTGCAATATCTTTAGTAACTAATTCAAATCACAAATAATATCAAATCCCCATAATCTCATTCAGCTTCTTTTAAAATAAAAGAAAATAATTTTCGATTTTGTATTTTCACGTAAACAAAATATTCACCAAAAAAATTCCGACCTCCATTTTTTTCGATCTTCGAAAAATACATCATGTATTTAATCTAGCCCCATCCAATATTTATTTTATTTTAATTTGTGTATTATTTTTTCGATTTTAATTGTTATAGAACTTTTTTCATTTCGTCAGGTTTTAATTCCTATAAACTATTCTCCCATATTTTAATTACGACCAAGGCACTTTTTCTTGGAGAAATATTATTCGTATTTATTATGCAACCCTCGATTAGTTATTTCTAATTTTATATGTTTAATTATTATTTTTATATCAATTAGTTGTTGTTTAATTTTTCCTCGAAAAAATTCGCATGCAAAAATAATGTCGATTTTTTATCTTCAACCCATGACTTTTTATTGCTTGGAGGAAAATAATTCGGTATTTAATCTACCCCGAGTCAATATACTTTTTATTTTAATTTGTGTAGTATTTTTTCAATTTTAATTGTTATCGAAAAATATTATTTTTGGGATCTTGAGTTTTAATTTCAAGAAACAATTCTCAGATATTTTATCTACGATCCAAGACTCTTACTTGGAGAAAGATTATTCGGTATTTATTCTACAACCCTTGAATAGTTATTTTAATTTTTATATGTTTAACTAGTATTTTTATATATATAATATTTGCGATTTTAATTTTAATTTTATGTTAATACTTGGGAAAAAGAATCTCGATTTTTATCTTCAACCCATGGTTCTTATATTGCTTGGAGGAAAATAATCCGTGTATTTAATCTACCCTCGCAATATAATTTTTATTTTGATTTGTGTAGTATTTTTTTGATTTTAATTGTTATCAAAAAATATTATTTTGTTGGGATCTTGAGTTTTAATTTTGAAAAATAATTCTCGATATTTTATCTACGATCCAAGACTCTTACTTGGAGAAAGATTAATCATGTCTTAATTCTACAACACTCGAATAATTATTTTTAATTTAACATATTTAATATTTTTATATTTAATTGTTGCTTTTTAATTTATCTCGGGTAAACATTCTTGTAGGAAAACAAATTGGCGATTTTTCTTCAACCCACGGTGTTTTTGTTCTTGGAGAAAATAATTCAGGTATTTAATATACCTTTATCATGTTTATTTATTTTTATTTTAATATGTTTCATATTTTTTATATCTAATAGTTATTTTCAATCATAATTCGATGCATATTTTGATTCAATTTTTAGACTTGATTTATTGAATATGTTATAATAAAATATATTGATTTTTTTCAATAACAATTATAAAATATATTTTCTGATATTAATTTTGAATTTTGGATTTTTTAATTTTATAAATTTGTGAATGTATATTAAATTCAAAATTATTCATGTAAATCAAGAGTTCGTGAATTCAAATATATAAGAATTGTTGGTGTTTTTAAATATGATGACTAAAATTAAATTTTTATAAAGATAGTTTAGTTTCCTAATTTCTAAATTTTAATTTGGATTTTTTCGTTTGAATATTTGTGAAAATATATTTTTGGTTTTTAAAATCTTTCTACAGTTAAAATTTTTTCCCAAATAAATTAGTTTCCAAATTTGCAAATTTAATTAACTTTTTATTTTTTATTTTTAGATAGTTGTGAAAATTTATTTTCATACCAAACAAATTGTGTTAAAAATAAAACTAATTTCAAAAAAGTGAATTAAATAATACCAAAATTTTAGTAAATCTTACCAAATACAAGTTAGGGATTGCAACTACTAAGTCTTACTTTAATTTAGCTGCCTAATTTAGGTCATGTTCACAAATTTTTAAATTATTTAATTATAATACTTGATAAAAATATGTATTAAATTCATATAAATTTGTAAAAAGATAGATAGCAATCTTAGATCCACAATGAACTATGCATACTTAAATACTAAATAGCCAAAATAATAACTAACAATGTTATAGAAGGTGTTAGGAGGCCTCGGCGTTGGACCCGACGCCTAGAGCCCAGGAGATTTTCTTTTTTTATTTTTTAATTATAATAATTGATAATAAATGTCAATGTTATAGAAAGCTTAGGTGTCGGACTGATGTCTAAACGGATTTCTTTCTTCATTTCAGTGGTGGTCGAGGAGGTTTTGTTGAAGGTCGGAGGAGGTAGTGGAGATGTTCATATTTGAAGATTAAAGGAGTTTGGAGGAGGTTGGAGGATGTGGAGGCTGCAGCACGTAAAATCACGATCAAGGCCTAAATGATGCGTCCACGTAGCGCACAATGCTCCCCTAAACACTCTCAAAATCTAGGTGGGCGACCTAGGTACGCCCTGGCTAGGCACTAGTTAGGCGATTTAGGTACGCCAGGCCTAGGGCGACGCCAGATTCGACTAAGCGGAGGCTTTTAACATAGTGGACACAATACAATATGCTACCGTTATAATTTATTTCCATCTAATGGGATTCAATTATTGTTCCTAACGTAGCATAAGGAAAGAAACCTACAAAATAAACACCATGAGGAAACCTAAAACACACAATACTTGACTGCAATGTGTGTCCACACGTGTCAAAAAGCACACTGACGCCTATCTTTCACTAGGATATACATTAAAACAAAACCAAAAGCTAAAAAACTCACCAGAGAATGCCACCTCATCCTCCTCAAATTTTTTTGACACGTATCATATCATCTAAACCATCCATTTTAATTGCCATAATATCTCAACCTTTAATTTAAACACACACACACATATATATATATATATATATATATATATATATATATATATATATATATATATAGTAAAACCAATTTATAATAAATTAGTGTATCTTTTGCAATATCTTTAGTAACTAATTCAAATCACAAATAATATCAAATCCCCATAATCTCATTCAGCTTCTTTTTAAAATAAAAGAAAATAATTTTCGATTTTGTATTTTCATTAAACAAAATATTCACCAAAAAATTCCGACCTCCATTTTTTTCGATCTTGAAAAATACATCATGTATTTAATCTAGCCCCATCCAATATTTATTTTATTTTAATTTGTGTATTATTTTTTCGATTTTAATTGTTATAGAACTTTTTTCAAATTTAATAATTTATAAACTATTCTCCCATATTTTAATTACGACCAAGGCACTTTTTCTTGGAGAAATATTATTCGTGTATTTATTATGCAACCCTCGATTAGTTATTTCTAATTTTATATGTTTAATTATTATTTTTATATCAATTAGTTGTTGTTTAATTTTTCCTCGAAAAAATTATCGATGCAAAAATAATGTCGATTTTTTATCTTCAACCCATGACTTTTTATTGCTTGGAGGAAAATAATTCGTGTATTTAATCTACCCCGCCCAATATACTTTTATTTTAATTTGTGTAGTATTTTTCAATTTTAATTGTTATCGAAAAATATTATTTTTGGGATCTTGAGTTTTAATTTCAAGAAACAATTCTCAGATATTTTATCTACGATCTAAGGCACTTTTACTTGGAGAAAGATTATTCGGTATTTATTCTACAACCCTTGAATAGTTATTTTAATTTTTATATGTTTAACTAGTATTTTTATATATATAATATTTGCGATTTTAATTTTAATTTTATGTTAATACTTGGGAAAAAGAATCTCGATTTTTTATCTTCAACCCATGGTTCTTATATTGCTTGGAGGAAAATAATTCGGTATTCAATCTACCCGTCCAATATACTTTTATTTTAATTTGTGTAGTATTTTTTTGATTTTAATTGTTATCAAAAAATATTATTTTGTTGGGATCTTGAGTTTTAATTTTGAAAAATAATTCTCAGATATTTTATCTACGATCCAAGACTCTTACTTGGAGAAAGATTAATCATGTCTTAATTCTACAACACTAATAATTATTTTTAATTTAACATATTTAATATTTTTATATTTAATTGTTGCTTTTTAATTTATCTCGGGTAAACATTCTTGTAGGAAAACAAATTGGCGATTTTTCTTCAACCCACGGTGTTTTTGTTCTTGGAGAAAATAATTCGGTATTTAATATACCTTTATCATGTTTATTTATTTTATTTTAATATGTTTCATATTTTTTATATCTAATAGTTATTTTCAATCATAATTCGATGCATATTTTGATTCAATTTTTAGACTTGATTTATTGAATATGTTATAATAAAATATATTGATTTTTTTCAATAACAATTATAAAATATATTTTCTGATATTAATTTTGAATTTTGGATTTTTTAATTTTATAAATTTGTGAATGTATATTAAATTCAAAATTATTCATGTAAATCAAGAGTTCGTGAATTCAAATATATAAGAATTGTTGGTGTTTTTAAATATGATGACTAAAATTAAATTTTTATAAAGATAGTTTAGTTTCCTAATTTCTAAATTTTAATTTGGATTTTTTCTCACTAATATTTGTGAAAATATATTTTTGGTTTTTAAAATCTTTCTACAGTTAAAATTTTTTCCCAAATAAATTAGTTTCCAAATTTGCAAATTTAATTAACTTTTTATTTTTTATTTTTAGATAGTTGTGAAAATTTATTTTCATACCAAACAAATTGTGTTAAAAATAAAACTAATTTCAAAAAAGTGAATTAAATAATACCAAAATTTTAGTAAATCTTACCAAATACAAGTTAGGGATTGCAACTACTAAGTCTTACTTTAATTTAACTACCTAATTTAGATCGTGTTCAAAAATTTTCAAATTATTTCAAATTATTTTAATTTCAAAATATTTCGAAATAATACCAAAATTTTAGCAAAGTTCAAATTACCAAATTAATCTTACCAAATACAAGTTACCAATTTAAACTACCAAATATTACTTTAATTTAACTACCTAACTTAGATCGTGTTCAAAAATTTTCAAATTATTTTAAACTATTATAATTCAAAATATATCTGAATTAATACCAAAATTTTAGTAAATTTTAAATTTCCAAATTAATCTTACAAAATACAAGTTACCAATTTAAACTACCAAATCTTATTGTAATTTAACTACCTAATTTAGATCGTGTTCAAAAATTTTCAAATTATTTCAAATTATTTTAATTAGAAATATTTCTGAAATAATACCACAATTAAAATAAATTTCAAATTATCAAATTAATATTACCAAATATAATTTACCAATTTAAACTACCAAATCTTACTTTAATTTAACTACCTAATTTAGATCGTGTTCACACCAAGAAAAATTTAATTGTATTTTTAAATAATTCTGAAATTATAATTTTACCCAAATAATTTAATTACCTAATTTACAAATTTTAATTTTAATTTTTTCATTTTTATATAGTTGGAAAATTTATTTTCATAATTTCCAAATTCAATTTGGATTTTATTCCGTTTTGTTGAGTTATGATACTAATTAAATGGTTGTCAACATTTATTATAACAACTTATATTTAGATCTAAAATTCTTTTACTTGACATATATAAATGATGAAACTTGGATACTAATCATGAAAATAAAAATACAAAATCATAACTTACCTTATATAATGAAACCGAAATTTGAGGAGTTGATATTTGATACTACACAAATGCTATTGATTTGTGATAGTATGCCAAAATAAATTTGGCATATAATTTAATTACCATATAAATTTAAACTTAAAAAAAGTGGGAAATGAAAATCTAAAGACATGCAAAATATCTTGAATATAATAATAATAATATCCAAAATATCTTGAATATAATAATTATTGTTTACTTTTAATTTAAATACTTATATAATTATATAAACTATTCTCCCATATTTTAATTACGACCAAGGCACTTTTTCTTGGAGAAATATTATTCGTGTATTTATTATGCAACCCTCGATTAGTTATTTCTAATTTTATATGTTTAATTATTATTTTTATATCAATTAGTTGTTGTTTAATTTTTCCTCGAAAAAATTATCGATGCAAAAATAATGTCGATTTTTTATCTTCAACCCATGACTTTTTATTGCTTGGAGGAAAATAATCTGTGTATTTAATCTACCCGCCCAATATACTTTTTATTTTAATTTGTGTAGTATTTTTCAATTTTAATTGTTATCGAAAAATATTATTTTTGGGATCTTGAGTTTTAATTTCAAGAAACAATTCTATATTTTATCTACAATCTAAGGCACTTTTACTTGGAGAAAGATTATTGTGTATTTATTCTACAACCCTTGAATAGTTATTTTAATTTTTATATGTTTAACTAGTATTTTTATATATATAATATTTGCGATTTTAATTTTAATTTTATGTTAATACTTCAGGGAAAAAGAATCTCGATTTTTATCTTCAACCCATGGTTCTTATATTGCTTGGAGGAAAATAATCCGTATTTAATCTACGTGCAATATAATTTTTATTTTGATTTGTGTAGTATTTTTTTGATTTTAATTGTTATCAAAAAATATTATTTTGTTGGGATCTTGAGTTTTAATTTTGAAAAATAATTCTCATATTTTATCTACGATCCAAGACTCTTACTTGGAGAAAGATTAATCATGTCTTAATTCTACAACACTTAATAATTATTTTTAATTTAACATATTTAATATTTTTATATTTAATTGTTGCTTTTTAATTTATCTCGTAAACATTATCAGAAAACAAATTGGCGATTTTTCTTCAACCCACGGTGTTTTTGTTCTTGGAGAAAATAATTCAGGTATTTAATATACCTTTATCATGTTTATTTATTTTATTTTAATATGTTTCATATTTTTTATATCTAATAGTTATTTTCAATCATAATTGATGCATATTTTGATTCAATTTTTAGACTTGATTTATTGAATATGTTATAATAAAATATATTGATTTTTTCAATAACAATTATAAAATATATTTTCTGATATTAATTTTGAATTTTGGATTTTTTTAATTTTATAAATTTGTGAATGTATATTAAATTCAAAATTATTCATGTAAATCAAGAGTTCGTGAATTCAAATATATAAGAATTGTTGGTGTTTTAAATATGATGACTAAAATTAAATTTTTATAAAGATAGTTTAGTTTCCTAATTTCTAAATTTTAATTTGGATTTTTTCGTTTGAATATTTGTGAAAATATATTTTTGGTTTTAAAATCTTTCTACAGTTAAAATTTTTTCCCAAATAAATTAGTTTCCAAATTTGCAAATTTAATTAACTTTTTTTTTTATTTTTAGATAGTTGTGAAAATTTATTTTCATACCAAACAAATTGTGTTAAAAATAAAACTAATTTCAAAAAAGTGAATTAAATAATACCAAAATTTTAGTAAATCTTACCAAATACAAGTTAGGGATTGCAACTACTAAGTCTTACTTTAATTTAACTGCCTAATTTAGGTCATGTTCACAAATTTTAAATTATTTCAAATTATTTTAATTTCAAAATATTTCAAATAATACCAAAATTTTAGCAAAGTTCAAATTACCAAATTAATCTTACCAAATACAAGTTACCAATTTAAACTACCAAATATTACTTTAATTTAACTACCTAACTTAGATCGTGTTCAAAAATTTTCAAATTATTTTAAATTATTATAATTCAAAATATATCGAATTAATACCAAAATTTTAGTAAATTTTAAATTTCCAAATTAATCTTACAAAATACAAGTTACCAATTTAAACCAAATCTTATTGTAATTTAACTACCTAATTTAGATCGTTCAAAAATTTTCAAATTATTTCAAATTATTTTAATTAGAAATATTTCTGAAATAATACCACAATTAAAATAAATTTCAAATTATCAAATTAATATTACCAAATATAATTTACCAATTTAAACTACCAAATCTTACTTTAATTTAACTACCTAATTTAGATCGTGTTCACAATCAAGAAAAATTTAATTTATTTTTAAATAATTCTGAAATTATAATTTTACCCAAATAATTTAATTACCTAATTTACAAATTTTAATTTTAATTTTTTCATTTTTATATAGTTGGAAAATTTTATTTTCATAATTTCCAAATTCAATTTGGATTTTATTCCGTTTTGTTGAGTTATGATACTAATTAAATGGTTGTCAACATTTATTATAACAACTTATATTTAGATCTAAAATTCTTTTACTTGACATATATAAATGATGAAACTTGGATACTAATCATGAAAATAAAAATACAAAATCATAACTTACCTTATATAATGAAACCGAAATTTGAGGAGTTGATATTTGATACTACACAAATGCTATTGATTTGTGATAGTATGCCAAAAATAAATTTGGCATATAATTTAATTACCATATAAATTTAAACTTAAAAAAAGTGGGAAATGAAAATCTAAAGACATGCAAAATATCTTGAATATAATAATAATAATATCCAAAATATCTTGAATATAATAATTATTGTTTACTTTTAATTTAAATACTTATATAATTATATAAATATTATATGATATAAATTCAAAATAACGGCAAAATCTAAGATAATATAAAATTTTGGTTTTATCATCATTTATTAGTTAATATTAGCTTATATTTTATATATTATATATGGTATAAAATCATATTTTGACCGAGAATAATATATATTATAAGAGGTATAAAATCAAATTCTAACGAGAATAAAATCTGAAAAAATCTCTAATATCCATTAATTTAAATTTCGTAATAATTTACATGTAATATATAAATATGTAAACACACAATACAATTATCTTGGTCATATATTTTGGTTTAATCTTAGAATAATATTTTTGAACATTAAACTATCTTATATCTTAATTTCATTCGAGTTGCATTTAGCTATATTTTGATTATCATCATTTATTCATTTATTATGAAAAAAATTAGTTTAAATGATCTTAATTTTAATTATAGCTTTATATAAGTTGTTCGATATCATTATTTCTAGGCGGGGACATGTTGTCTAACCTCAATGGGGTGGGGAGGTGTGCTTCAAAGGGGTTGTGTCATTAGATCTTTTAAATTATATTCGGATAAGAGTGATTGAAACAAGACGAAATATAGATGAATTAGATAAGACTATACTTAGCACGGCTAAAATACTAGTATATTGTTAAAAAAAATAAAGGACTTAACACGGTATCTCCTTAATTTATTTCTTTTTACTTACCTAAATGAATTTCTTAAGTATATCTTAAATAAAAAAATAGTAGGAGTACCGAGGTAGCAAAGATGAGCAGAATGATAACTTTGTATTGATATGGAAAGATGAAAAAGAAAAGGAAAGGTAGTTTGTTTTTGTTCTTTTTTTCCTATTTTGCATGAAACCATACTTTATGCAATCAAATAGCAAGCAAGAAAGAAAAAGAAAAAAAACATTCAATGGTATCTCTGCCTCAAGAGATTTCTCTGTACCCTCAAGAGGATCTCTCTGAAACACTCAACTAGGGCATGTGAACAGTTGAGCAAAACGAGATCCCATGCATCATAGAACCTTGCTTTTGTTTAATTCTCATAGTAGAATTGCATTTAAGAAAGCAGATAATAAGAGTTATCTTTTCATGGCAAACTGGGTTCCACGTTATAAAGACCTTTTCCATGACAAACTGAGTTGTTGGAGAAATGAATTAATCACTAGTATTATTACCGTGGCAATACTACTTTATGGCATATAGAGCTTTAGTTATATGAAGCCCTCTCTTGCATTGTGTATATTAAGATTTTTTTAGAGGTAAAAAACAGGGCATGGTGCCCTATTCAAAGTATATTATCATGAAGCTATGCAAAGATTTTTATTAACTCTTGGCCAGCATGCATGGTCGTAGGATATTAAGGCTTAATTGCACTTAAACAGCCTATAGTTTTCCCTTCTTCGTGTGCGCACACACATACATATCACTTGTTTTTCGCAGCAGTTATATTTCCTAAAGTTTTTAAAACTTGTAATTATACACCCTCACTTGTTTTTGAAAGCACTTACATACCATCAACTTTTAAAACTTGCACTTAAATATCATAAAGTTTTAAAAATTGCACTTAAATTCTCTCGTTATTCAGATGTGAGAAATTTTCAAGGAAAATTCTCAAGCAGAAGTACCCTAAAATCCTAGTATTTGTTAAACTACCACTAAAACTATCAATTTTGGAAAAAATAACCCCTAAATCAATCAATTATCAAATTTGTAGGCTAATTTGTAACTATAATGTAAAAAATTTCAACAAAATAGACTTGCTTATGAAGTTAATTGTTTATTGATTCTAGGATATTTTTCCCAAAGTTGATGATTTGGGATAGTTTTCTGATAAGATTTGGAGGGTAGTTTTGCAAATAACCAATTTAATCTTACCAAATACAAGTTACCAATTTAAACTACCAAATATTACTTTAATTTAACTACCTAACTTAGATCGTGTTCAAAAATTTTCAAATTATTTTAAATTATTATAATTCAAAATATATCGAATTAATACCAAAATTTTAGTAAATTTTAAATTTCCAAATTAATCTTACAAAATACAAGTTACCAATTTAAACTACCAAATCTTATTGTAATTTAACTACCTAATTTAGATCGTGTTCAAAAATTTTCAAATTATTTCAAATTATTTTAATTAGAAATATTTCTGAAATAATACCACAATTAAAATAAATTTCAAATTATCAAATTAATATTACCAAATATAATTTACCAATTTAAACTACCAAATCTTACTTTAATTTAACTACCTAATTTAGATCGTGTTCACAATTCGAAAAATTTAATTAGTATTTTTAAATAATTCTGAAATTATAATTTTTATCCAAATAATTTAGTTACCTAATTTACAAATTTTAATTTGAATTTTTTCATTTTTATATAGTTGGAAAATTTTATTTTCATAATTTCCAAATTCAATTTGGATTTTATTCCGTTTTGTTGAGTTATGATACTAATTAAATGGTTGTCAACATTTATTATAACAACTTATATTTAGATCTAAAATTCTTTTACTTGACATATATAAATGATGAAACTTGGATACTAATCATGAAAATAAAAATACAAAATCATAACTTACCTTATATAATGAAACCGAAATTTGAGGAGTTGATATTTGATACTACACAAATGCTATTGATTTGTGATAGTATGCCAAAATAAATTTGGAATATAATTTAATTACCATATAAATTTAAACTTAAAAAAGTGGGAAATGAAAATCTAAAGACATGCAAAATATCTTGAATATAATAATAATAATATCCAAAATATCTTGAATATAATAATTATTGTTTACTTTTAATTTAAATACTTATATAATTATATAAATATTATATGATATAAATTCGAAAAATAACGGCAAAATCTAAGATAATATAAAATTTGGTTTTATCATCATTTATTAGTTAATATTAGCTTATATTTTATATATTATATATGGTATAAAATAATATTTTGACCGGAAAATAATATATATTATAAGAGGTATAAAATCAAATTCTAACGAGAATAAAATCTGAAAAAATCTCTAATATCCATTAATTTAAATTTCGTAATAATTTACATGTAATATATAAATATGTAAACACACAATACAATTATCTTGGTCATATATTTTGGTTTAATCTTAGAATAATATTTTTGAACATTAAACTATCTTATATCTTAATTTCATTCGAGTTGCATTTAGCTATATTTTGATTATCATCATTTATTCATTTATTATGAAAAAAATTAGTTTAAATGATCTTAATTTTAATTATAGCTTTATATAAGTTGTTCGATATCATTATTTCTAGGCGGGGACATGTTGTCTAACCTCAATGGGGTGGGGAGGGTGTGCTTCAAAGGGGTTGTGTCATTAGATCTTTTAAATTATATTCGGATAAGAGTGATTGAAACAAGACGAAATATAGATGAATTGCGATAAGACTATACTTAGCACGGGCTAAAATACTAGTATATTGTTAAAAAAATAAAGGACTTAACACAAGTATCTCCTTAATTTATTTCTTTTTACTTACCTAAATGAATTTCTTAAGTATATCTTAAATAAAAAAATAGTAGGAGTACCGAGGTAGCAAAGATGAGCAGAATGATAACTTTGTATTGATATGGAAAGATGAAAAAGAAAAGGAAAGGTAGTTTGTTTTTGTTCTTTTTTTCCTATTTTGCATGAAACCATACTTTATGCAGTCAAATAGCTAGCAAGAAAGAAAAAGAAAAGAAACATTCAATGGTATCTCTGCCTCAAGAGATTTCTCTGTACCCTCAAGAGGATCTCTCTGAAACACTCAACTAGGGCATGTGAACAGTTGAGCAAAACGAGATCCCTTGCATCATAGAACCTTGCTTTTGTTTAATTCTCATAGTAGAATTGCATTTAAGAAAGCAGATAATAAGAGTTATCTTTTCATGGCAAACTGGGTTCCACGTTATAAAGACCTTTTCCATGACAAACTGAGTTGTTGGAGAAATGAATTAATCACTAGTATTATTACCGTGGCAATACTACTTTATGGCATATAGAGCTTTAGTTATATGAAGCCCTCTCTTGCATTGTGTATATTAAGATTTTTTTAGAGGTAAAAAACAGGGCATGGTGCCCTATTCAAAGTATATTATCATGAAGCTATGCAAAGATTTTTTATTAACTCTTGGCCAGCATGCATGGTCGTAGGATATTAAGGCTTAATTGCACTTAAACAGCGTATAGTTTTCCCTTCTTCGTGTGCGCACACACATACATATCACTTGTTTTTCGCAGCAGTTATATTTCCTAAAGTTTTTAAAACTTGTAATTATACACCCTCACTTGTTTTTGAAAGCACTTACATACCATCAACTTTTAAAACTTGCACTTAAATATCATAAAGTTTTTAAAAATTGCACTTAAATTCTCTCAGTTATTCAGATGTGAGAAATTTTCAAGGAAAATTCTCAAGCAGAAGTACCCTAAAATCCTAGTATTTGTTAAACTACCACTAAAACTATCAATTTTGGAAAAATAACCCCTAAATCAATCAGTTATCAAATTTGTAGGCTAATTTGTAACTATAATGTAAAAAATTTCAACAAAATAGACTACTTAAAGTTAAAAAACAGTTTATGAGTGAAATATTAATCTAAAACAGTAAATAAACTTTAAAAACAGTTTAAAAATTAAAAAAAGTTTCTGCACTAACAAGACAAATGTAAAGATTCAAATTAACTAAAATTAACAAACAAAACCAAAATTAACTAATTAATGAAACTGAAATTAACAAAACTAACTAAAATCGAACAAGATTAAACTAAACTACAATTACTAAAATAATAAAATTAACTAATTAAACTAATTAATTAAACTAAAATTAACTAATTAAACTAAAATTAACTAAAATTAACTAAAATTGAACAAGATTAAACTAAACTAAACTACAATTAACTAAAATTAACTAATGAAACTAAGTAATTAAACTAAAATTAACTAAAAATAACTAATTAATTAAACTGAAATTATCTAAAATTAACTAAAATTAACAAAATTAGACTAAAATTAACAAAAATTAACTAAACTAACTAAAACTAACTTAATTCAACTAATTAAACTAATTAATTAAACTAAATTGAACAAAATAAACTACTTAAAGTTAAAAAACAGTTTATGAGTGAAATATTAATCTAAAACAGTAAATAAACTTTAAAAACAGTTTAAAAATTAAAAAAAAAAGTTTAAAATCTCACCTTTGGTCAAGGGAGGCGAACCGGGCGGCATCCCATCGGTGAGGCTGAGGTGAAGGGAGGTGCGTGGGTCCGGGCGTGAGACGGGAGGATGCGGGTCCCGTGAGACGGGAAGACAGGAGAGCGGAAGACAGGGAGAGAGGCCGGAGGAGATAGAGAAGTGGAGAGAGAGAGAGAGAGAGGTGAAAATTAGGTTAAATAATGCCTATGGTTTCGGTCGGGTACCGGGTTTAGTTAGGTTTTCTTTTTTAAGCTAAAACCGTTCGGCCTGCACGGTTTAGTAGTTAGTTTTTTTTAAAGTTCTCCAAAGCCAAAGTGCCATTCTGGCGGCTTATAGCGAGCTTTACTGGCCAGCAGTCACCAAAGAATTTAAGGCAACGCTCAGACAAGGGCTGGACGCCAGCACTTAGGCCGCCTGAACATTGATGAGAATAGGTGGAGACGGTGAGGTGGTAGTGGATATGATTGTGGTGGTGATGGAGGAGGACGGGGACAGTTGTGGAGGGGATAAAGGAGATTGAGGAGGTTGGGGGGTAATAAGGTAATTTCTCATTCATACATGATTAGTTTAAAATCAACCATGGTTTAGAGTTTTTAATAGTTAAGCTGTGAAAGGACTAATGTTAACATATTATAGTGATTTAGGGGATTAATATCAATATATGAAGATTTGGGGACTAATACAAAATGCATATAATTCAAGGGACTAATACTAAAAAACCCAATATATTAACATATCTACAACAGAGATATATATTAGAATAATAACATTTAAGAAAACTGGCAAGGAAGAGTTACTTTCTCGTGACAAAGTGGATTCTGCTTATAGCCTTAATTGACTGACATGGTTACCTGAATCAAAACTTCCGTCTCTCCATCTCTCTGCCCTAAAAATTTTTGCATTAAACCATATTACACTTAAATAGTAAAAAAACATGTGATATGATCTCTACCTCAGCCTTTTGAGATCTCTACAAACTGGCAAGAAGAGTTACTTTCTCATGACAAAGTGGATTATGCTTATAGCCTTAATTGGCCAACATGGTTACCTGAATCAAAACTTCCGTCTCCCCATCTCTCTGGCCTAAAAAGTTTTGCATTAAACCATATTACACTTAAATAGTAAAAAAAAAACATGTGATATGATCTCTACCTCAGCCTTTTGAGATCTCTATGACTCTATGTACCCCTTCCCACTACATAAAAGCACAACTACAGTTCCTTTATTAGGTCAAAGATCAATTGTATAATTACCAAAGTAAGAAAAAGAAAACATATCGTAATGATGGTATGTACTATATAACCATACGAAAAAAAGTCTCATTGACTATGGATTTGTTGGAAAAATGAATTAGCGAAAGCGTTTATTTTTCTCTATTTCAATGTTATATTTTTCTCCTTATTTATTTTATTACTCCTTAAATCTCTTATTAAACTAATTTATTTTATAATGGTAATTTTATTCATTTCTCTCATTTATGTTACACCTATTGGTGCACAAAAATATCTCAGATCCTAAGAAATATATGTATCCGTGTCGTTAGGATACGATATAGTTACTAGAATCGATAGGATATGGTATGAGATATGGTTATGCGATTGAAGCATCTATATCCGTGTCCTAAATATCTAAATATATATTGGTCATATTTTGCAACAGTTTGATTAATGGATTTGATACTAATTTTGATGATCAAAATATCTAATCTTAGCTTTACAGTTTTAATCCTTAGATTAATGGATTTGAGATTAATTTTGATGATCAAGATATCTAATCTTAGTTTTACGCTTTAATCCTTAGATTAATGGATTTGAGATTAATTTTGATAATCAAGATATCTAATCTTAGTTTTTCGATATAAGAAACATATTAATGAACCCTCTTGTATCATATGAACTATTTATGTTTTTAATGTGATCTAGTTTTCTAACATCTGTTTTGTATCCACATGTATATCCACTTACATAGCGGCATGCATATCTGTATGTGTTCGATTTAATGGAAAAATATATAAATTTTTCTTACCAAGGCATATATGTAACTATATCTGTATTCATAATTGGTAAGCAAATATGGATATGATGAGTATCATTTTGAGCTATATCCGGACCATATGCACCCCTAGACTTACACCTTTCTCCATCTATATGAAGGAGTTAGAGGTTGTTGACATAACAAAAAAGAAAAATAAAGAAAATCGTTCTTCTTTTTCCTCTAGCATATGTCCTGCTATTTCAACTTATGAGTTTTCTCCTTTCAGGCAACCGATCAATGGAGGAAGAGACTTGAGATTCACAGTAACTCCAACAGGCTTTTACAGCTAGTACAAGGAAAAAGAACCATCAAAATAAACTCCACAAAAAGCAAAGGAAATAACTAACCTCATTGGATACATCAAACACCCCATCCTGGATTTTCTTGTAGATCATTGATGCTGTGCTAATGAATGCCTGAATTGAATTTGGAAGTCAAAAATATGAAAAGGAGAACGACAACCTGAATGATCTTCCTAGCATAGAAAATTACAAGATTTACTTACCTCCTCAACATTTTGTGCAGTCTTTGCAGAGGCTTCCATAAAGATCAAACCATGCTCTTTAGCAAACTGCTCTCCTTCCTCCATGCTGACAGCTCTCCTGTGAGCTAGGTCACACTTGTTTCCTATCAGCATGATTGTCATATTAGCATTTGCGTGCTGCCTCGCATCTTCCAGCCAGCTTGCAAGATGATTAAATGTTTCTCTCCTGAGTTTAAAATAGAAAAGTAAGCTACGGAGTTTAATAACACAGTGAAAAATAAGAATTCCAAGCTGGAAAGCAGTTTGGAAAAGTTTGAATGATTGCCCATTAAAGAAACAGAAAAAACCTAGTAATATCATAGACCAGGAGGGCCCCGGCAGCACCTCTGTAGTAGGATCTTGTAATAGATCGGAATGATTCTTGCCCTGCCTGAATCATTAAATAAAAATTAAGAGATTAATTTGTAAAAATAGGCGAAGAAAAATATTAATGCTACATGCCAAAGGAAAACCATTCATTGATTTAGAATAGTATTCATGAAACAGGAACAGCATGGTGATTTAGTCATGTTTTACTTCTCCTGTGAGTCCGATATACAGCTACTACATGTTCTGCCAGAGTTCCTAATACCATCAGCCGCCTATGGAATGATCCTTACCAATTCACAGTTCCCAAAGCTTAAAGGATTCATACACAAACCTATCTGCTAATAACCTCACATCTGACACTGGTCTTCACTCCTAAAAGCAGGAACCAACAAAAGCTCCTGGGTGGTTTAAGACCTGCATAAACCTCACCAACCACACCTTCTGCTCACAACAAATGCAGATCAAATGCACCCATGCACACGAATGATTTCAACAAACCCAAGACATGATGATTTCTCTCAAAAACATGTTTATCTTGATTAAGAGTCAATGAGAACTCTTGGCATACAGCAAATAGTTTGATGAAATGTGATAAGCCAGTCTGCAGATATTGTATGCAACATAGACATAGAAGGAAGGGTCAATGTGAACAGACCCCCTATCTATCACTCAATTGCGGATAAAACCCCTGTAGTCCTATTGTTGCTGCCGCTGAATGAATTTTTTTTAACTCTTTTAACCTAAGGAGGTCTATTTGTCAAAACACAATTTCTCTCTGAGGATAAAAGAGTAAAAAAGGATTTACCCATGAGGTCTATCTGCAAAATTAGAACTACAGGTGTCTATCCACAATAACCCTAAACGAAATTATGACTGGCTGAAACATAATGTCTGCATCCATATTGACCGCATTCCTTGCTGACTAAAGGTGTGGAGAAAAGTGAAGAAAAGGGAGAAAAAGCTAGGGCTTTTGGCGTGACTAGAGAGAGAAAAGAAAGCTTGGAGAGATTCTACAAGAGAGAGGTCAATTTCTCTTGGGTAAAATTAAAGTTTTTCTTTGGGACGAGCTTGTGGATTGTACAAGTCGTCGGTGTTCTTTATAGTCAAATCTCCCTCACCCCTCAGGTGGAAGTAGGCAATTTCTTAGAACCACGTAAATCTCGATGTCTTTCTTGTTTTCTTTGTGAATTTGCTATTGTTTGTAGGTTCCCTTGATTGATCCTAAATGCTTGTTGAGAGGAAGAGTAGATATCTCACTTTGTTGGGATATTTTACTTTCTATTCTTGTTTCCTTCAGAAACAGAATATACAAAGCCTTCTCTCGGTGATATAAACTTCCATGGCGTCTTGGTGATTACCATCGATAATTGGTATCGGTACATTATTGGTCGGAAGTGGTGTAACCGGTTTGAGGTGGTGCTCGGTAATTTCGAGAAGCGAATTTATACAATCGGAGAATGGCGTCTATCGATGCATCGGTCAAAGTAGGAAAATTAAGTGATTGAAAAGTTCAATGGGAAGAATGATTTTTCCTATTGGAGGATGCGATGAAAACTCACCGATTTCGCAAAAATTGCACAAGGCTCTGGCGGGGAA